>CAXKVX010001410.1:10000-107949 GCA_964058865.1 Eleocharis quinqueflora
ACCTATCATATCTTACCACGAGAAGAGTTTCTTCTCCGAGTACTTCATTTAATTGTTGTTAACATTCATTAAAACACAACAAAGAAGCATAGATACCACTCTAAGTGTATCATGTCCGAGTACTTAATTTATGAGTGATTCCGATCAAAGTACTTCATTTAAGTGTTGTAACCATTCATTAAAACACAACAAAGAAGCATAGATACCACTCTAAGTGTTTCTTATCTGAGTACTTCATTCATGGGTTGTATCCAATAAAAAAAAACACCACAAAGCATCATATCCAACTAAGACGTGTTTTTTATCATTGTACATAATTTATGAGTGGTAAGCTTTCAAGAAAACGCCACAACGCAACATATCTTACAACGTGAAGAGTTTCTTCTACGAGTAATTCATTTAAGTGTTGTAACAATTCATTAAAACACAACGAAGAAGCATAGATACAACTCTATGTGTTGCATGTACGAGTACTTAATTTCTGAGTGATTCCGATTAAAGTAATTAATTTATGGGTGGTAACCATTAAATAAAACATCACAAAGCAACTTACCCCACGACAAGAAGTGTTTCTTATCTAAGTACTTCATTTATGGGTCGTAACAATTACAGAAAAGACCACAAAGCAACCATATCCTACGAGGAAGTGTTTCTGACCATAGTGCTTCATTTATGGGTGGTAACCATTCAAGAAAACGCCACAACGCATCATATCTTACCACGAGAAGAGTTTCTCCTCCGAGTACTTTTTTTAAGTGTTGTTACCATTCATTAAAACACAACAAAGAAGCATAGATACCACTCTAAGTGTATCATGTCCGAGTACTTAATTTATGAGTGATTCCGATCAAAGTACTTCATTTAAGTGTTATAACCATTCATTAAAACACAACAAAATAGCGTAGATAACACTCTAAGTGTTTCTTATCTGAGTACTTCATTGATGGGTTGTAACCATTAAAGAAAACACCACTAAGCATCATATACTACTAAGATGTGTTTCTGATCAGTGTACATCATTTATGAGTGGTAAGCTTTCAAGAAAACGCCACAACGCATCATATATTACCACGAGAAGAGTTTCTTCTCCGAGTACTTCATTAAAGTGTTGTAACCATTCATTAAAACACAACAAAGAAGCATATATACCACTCTAAGTGTTTCATGTCCGAGTACTTAATTTATGAGTGATTCCGATCAAAGGACTTCATTTAAGTGTTGTAACCATTCATTAAAACACAACAAAGAAGCATAGATACAACTCTAAGTGTTGCATGTACGAGTACTTAACTTATGAGTGATTCCGATCAAAGTAATTTATTTATGGGTGGTAACCATTAAGTAAAACATCACAAAGCAACTTACCATACGACAAGAAGTGTTTCTTATCTGAGTACTTCATTTATGGGTCGTAACAATTAAAGAAAACACCACAAAGCATCCATATCCTATGAGGAAGTGTTTCTGACCATAGTGCTTCATTTATGGGTGGTAACCATTCAAGAACACTCTACAAAGCATCATATCTTACTACGAAAAGAGTTTTTCTCCGAGTACTTCATTTAAGTGTTATAATCATTCATTAAAACACCACAAAGAACCATAGGTACCACTCTAAGCATCATATCTTACCACTCTAAGTGTTTCATGTCCGAGTACTTAATTTATGAGTGATTTCGATCAAAGTACTTCATTTAAGTGTTGTAACAATTCATAAAACAAAACAAAGAACCATAGGTACCACTCTAAGTGTTTCTTATCTGATTACTTCATTAATGGGTTGTAACCATTAAAGAAAACACCACAGAGCTTCATATCATACTAAAACGTGTTCCTGATCAGTGTACATCGTTTATGAGTGATAAGCTTTCAGGAAAACGCCACAACGCACCAAATAATACCACGAGAAGAGTTTCTACTCTGAGTACTTCATGAAAGTGTTGTAACCATTGATTAAAACACAACAAAGAACCATATATACCACTCTAAGTGTTTCATGTCCAAGTACTTAATTTATGAGTGATTCCGATCAAAGTACTTCATTTAAGTGTTGTAACCATTCATTAAAACACAACAAAGAAGCATAGATACCACTCTAATTGTTTCTTATCTGAGTACTACATTTATGGGTTGTAACCATTAGAGAAAAACACCACAAAGCATCATATCCTACTAAGACGTGTTTCTGATCAGTGTGCATCATTTATGAGTGGTAAGCTTTCAAGAAAACGCCACAACGCATCATATCTTACCACGAGAAGAGTTTCTTCGCCGAGTACTTCATTTAAGTGTTGTTACCATTCATTAAAACACAACAAAGAAGCATAGATACCACTCTAAGTGTATCATGTCCGAGTTCTTAATTTATGAGTGATTCCGATCAAAGTACTTCATTTAAGTGTTGTAACCATTCATTAAAACACAACAAAGTAGCATAGATACCACTCTCAGTGTTTCTTATCTGAGTACTTCATTTATGGGTTGTATCCATTAAAAAAAACACCACAAAGCATCATATCCAACTAAGACGTGTTTTTTTTATCATTGTACATCATTTATGAGTGGTAAGCTTTCAAGAAAACGCCACAACGCATCATATCTTACAACGTGAAGAGTTTCTTCTATGAGTACTTAATTTAAGTGTTGTAACCATTCATTAAAACACAACGAAGAAGCATAGATACAACTCTAAGTGGTGCATGTACGAGTACTTAATTTATGAGTGATTCCGATCAAAGTAATTCATTTATGGGTGGTAACCATTAAATAAAACATCGCAAAGCAACTTACCCTACGACAAGAAGTGTTTCTTATCTGAGTACTTCATTTATGGGTCGTAACAATTAAAGAAAACACCACAAAGCATCCATATCCTACGAGGAAGTGTTTCTGACCTTAGTGCTTCATTTATGGGTGGTAACCATTCAAGAACACTCTACAAAGCATCATATCTTACTATGAGAAGAATTTTTCTCCGAGTACTTCATTTAAGTGTTATAATCATTCATTAAAACACCACAAAGAACCATAGGTACCACTCTAACATCATATCTTACCACTCTAAGTGTTTCATGTCCGAGTACTTAATTTATGAGTGATTTCGATCAAAGTACTTCATTTAAGTGTTGTAACCATTCATAAAACAAAACAAAGAACCATAGGTACCACTCTAAGTGTTTCTTATCTGATTACTTCATTAATGGGTTGTAACCATTAAAGAAAACACCACAGAGCTTCATATCATACTAAAACGTGTTCCTGATCAGTGTACATCGTTTATGAGTGGTAAGCTTTCAGGAAAACGCCACAACGCATCAAATAATACCACGAGAAGAGTTTCTACTCTGAGTACTTCATGAAAGTGTTGTAACCATTGATTAAAACACAACAAAGAAGCATATATACCACTCTAAGTGTTTCATGTCCGAATACTTAATTTATGAGTGATTCCGATCAAAGTACTTCATTTAAGTGTTGTAACCATTCATTAAAACACAACAAAGAAGCATAGATACCACTCTAATTGTTTCTTATCTGAGTACTTCATTTATGGGTTATAACCATTAAAGAAAACACCACATAGCATCATATCCTAGTAAGACGTGTTTCTGATCAGTGTGCTTCATTTGTGAGTGGTAAGCTTTCAAGAAAACGCCACAACGCATCATATCTTACCACGAGAAGAGTTTCTCCTCCGAGTACTTTATTTAAGTGTTGTTACCATTCATTAAAACACAACAAAGAAGCATCGATACCACACTAAGTGTATCATGTCCGAGTACTTAATTTATGAGTGATTCCGATCAAAGTACTTCATTTAAGTGTTGTAACCATTCATTAAAACACAACAAAGAAGCATAGATACCACTCTAATTGTTTCTTATCTGAGTACTTCATTTATGGGTTGTAACCTTTAAAGAAAACACCACAAAGCATCATATCGACCTAAGACGTGTTTTTTATCATTGTACATCATTTATGAGTGGTAAGTTTTCAAGAAAACGTCACAATTCTTCATATCTTACAACGTGAAGAGTTTCTTCTACGAGTAATTCATTTAAGTGTTGTAACCATTTATTAAAACACAACGAAGAAGCATAGATACCACTCTAAATGTTTCTTATCTGAGTACTTCATTTATGGGTTGTAACCATTAAAGAAAACACCACAAAGCATCATATCCAACTAAGACGTGTTTTTTATCATTGTACATCATTTATGAGTGGTAAGTTTTCAAGAAAACGCCACAATGCTTCATATCTTACAACGTGAAGAGTTTCTTCTATGAGTAATTCATTTAAGTGTTGTAACCATTAATTAAAACACAACGAAGAAGCATAGATACAACTCTAAGTGTTGCATGTACGAGTACTTAATTTATGAGTGATTCCGGTCAAAGTAATTCATTTATGGGTGGTAACCATTAAATAAAACATCACAAAGCAACTTACCCTATGACAAGAAGTGTTTCTTATCTGAGTACTTCATTTATGGGTTGTAACAATTATAGAAAACACCACAAAGCATCCATATCCTACGAGGAAGTGTTTCTGACCATAGTGCTTCATTTATGGGTTGTAACCATTCAAGAACACTCTACAAAGCATCATATCTTACTACGAAAAGAGTTTTTCTCCGAGTACTTCATTTAAGTGTTATAATCATTCATTAAAACACCACAAAGAACCATAGGTACCACTCTCAGCATCATATCTTACCACTCTAAGTGTTTCATGTCCGAGTACTTAATTTATGAGTGATTTCGATCAAAGTACTTCATTTAAGTGTTGTAACCATTCATAAAACAAAACAAAGAACCATAGGTACCACTCTAAGTGTTTCTTATCTGATTACTTCATTAATGGGTTGTAACCATTAAAGAAAACACCACAGAGCTTCATATCATACTAAAACGTGTTCCTGATCAGTGTACATCGTTTATGAGTGGTAAGCTTTCAGGAAAACGCCAAAACGCATCAAATAATACCACGAGAAGAGTTTCTACTCTGAGTACTTCATGAAAGTGTTGTAACCATTGATTAAAACACAACAAAGAAGCATATATACCACCCTAAGTGTTTCATGTCCAAGTACTTAATTTATGAGTGATTCCGATCAAAGTACTTCATTTAAGTGTTGTAACCATTCATTAAAACACAACAAAGAAGCATAGATACCACTCTAATTGTTTCTTATCTGAGTACTTCATTTATGGGTTGTAACCATTAAAGAAAACACCACAAAGCATCATATTCTACTAAGACGTGTTTTTGATCAGTGTGCATCATTTATGAGTGGTAAGCTTTCAAGAAAACGCCACAACGCATCATATCTTACCACGAGAAGAGTTTCTTCTCCGAGTACTTCATTTAAGTGTTGTTACCATTCATTAAAACACAACAAAGAAGCATAGATACCACTCTAAGTGTATCATGTCCGAGTTCTTAATTTATGAGTGATTCCGATCAAATTACTTCATTTAAGTGTTGTAACCATTCATTAAAACACAACAAAGTTGCATAGATACCACTCTAAGTGTTTCTTATCTGAGTACTTCATTTATGGGTTGTATCGATTAAAAAAAACACCACAAAGCATCATATCCAACTAAGACGTGTTTTTTTATCATTGTACATCATTTATGAGTGGTAAGCTTTCAAGAAAACGCCACAACGCATCATATCTTACAACGTGAAGAGTTTCTTCTACGAGTAATTAATTTAAGTGTTGTAACCATTCATTAAAACACAACGAAGAAGCATAGATACAACTCTAAGTGGTGCATGTACGAGTACTTAATTTATGAGTGATTCCGATCAAAGTAATTCATTTATGGGTGGTAACCATTAAATAAAACATCGCAAAGCAACTTACCCTACGACAAGAAGTGTTTCTTATCTGAGTACTTCATTTATGGGTCGTAACAATTAAAGAAAACACCACAAAGCATCCATATCCTACGAGGAAGTGTTTCTGACCATAGTGCTTCATTTATGGGTGCTAACCATTCAAGGACACTCTACAAAGCATTATATCTTACTACGGAAAGAGTTTCTCTCCGAGTACTTCATTTAAGTGTTATAATCATTCATTAAAACACCACAAAGAACCATAGGTACCACTCTAAGCATCATATCTTACCACTCTTAGTGTTTCATGTCCGAGTACTTAATTTATGAATGATTTCGATCAAAGTACTTCATTTAAGTGTTGTAACCATTCATAAAACAAAACAAAAAACCATAGGTACCACTCTAAGTGTATCTTATCTGATTACTTCATTAATGGGTTGTAACCATTAAAGAAAACACCACAGAGCTTCATATCATACTAAAACGTGTTCCTGATCAGTGTACATCGTTTATGAGTGGTAAGCTTTCAGGAAAACGCCACAACGCATCAAATAATACCACGAGAAGAGTTTCTACTCTGAGTACTTCATGAAAGTGTTGTAACCATTGATTAAAACACAACAAAGAAGCATATATACCACCCTAAGTGTTTCATGTCCAAGTACTTAATTTATGAGTGATTCCGATCAAAGTACTTCATTTAAGTGTTGTAACCATTCATTAAAACACAACAAAGAAGCATAGATACCACTCTAATTGTTTCTTATCTGAGTACTTCATTTATGGGTTGTAACCATTAAAGAAAACACCACAAAGCATCATATTCTACTAAGACGTGTTTGTGATCAGTGTGCATCATTTATGAGTGGTAAGCTTTCAAGAAAACGCCACAACGCATCATATCTTACCACGAGAAGAGTTTCTTCTCCGAGTACTTCATTTAAGTGTTGTTACCATTCATTAAAACACAACAAAGAAGCATAGATACCACTCTAAGTGTATCATGTCCGAGTACTTAATTTATGAGTGATTCCGATCAAATTATTTCATTTAAGTGTTGTAACCATTCATTAAAACACAACAAAGTAGCATAGATACCACTCTAAGTGTTTCTTATCTGAGTACTTCATTCATGGGTTGTATCCAATAAAAAAAACACCACAAAGCATCATATCCAACTAAGACGTGTTTTTTATCATTATACATCATTTATGAGTGGTAAGCTTTCAAGAAAATGCCACAACGCATCATATCTTACCACGAGAAGAGTTTCTTCTCCGAGTACTTCATTTAAGTGTTGTTACCATTCATTAAAACACAACAAAGAAGCATAGATACCACTCTAAGTTTATCATGTCCGAGTACTTAATTTATGAGTGATTCCGATCAAAGTACTTCATTTAAGTGTTGTAACCATTTATTAAAACACAACAATGTAGCATAGATACCACTCTAAGTGTTTCTTATCTAAGTACTTCATTCATGGGTTGTATCCAATAAAAAAAACACCACAAAGCATCATATCCAACTAAGACGTGTTTTTTATCATTGTACATCATTTATGAGAGGTAAGCTTTCAAGAAAACGCCACAACGCATCCTATCTTACAACGTGAAGAGTTTCTTCTACGAGTAATTCATTTAAGTGTTGTAACCATTCATTAAAACACAACGAAGAAGCATAGATACAACTCTAAATGTTTCTTATCTGTGTACTTCATTTATGGGTTGTAACCATTAAAGAAAATACCACAAAGCATCATATCCAACTAAGACGTGTTTTTTATCATTGTACATCATTTATGAGTGGTAAGTTTTCAAGAAAACGCCACAATGCTTCATATCTTACAACGTGAAGAGTTTCTTCTACGAGTAATTCATTTAAGTGGTGTAACCATTAATTAAAACACAACGAAGAAGCATAGATACAACTCTAAGTGTTGCATGTACGAGTACTTAATTTATGAGTGATTCCGGTCAAAGTAATTCATTTATGGGTGGTAACCATTAAATAAAACATCACAAAGCAACTTACCCTATGACAAGAAGTGTTTCTTATCTGAGTACTTCATTTATGGGTTGTAACAATTATAGAAAACACCACAAAGCATCCATATCCTACGAGGAAGTGTTTCTGACCATAGTGCTTCATTTATGGGTTGTAACCATTCAAGAACACTCTACAAAGCATCATATCTTACTACGAAAAGAGTTTCTCTCCGAGTACTTCATTTAAGTGTTATAATCATTCATTAAAACACCACAAAGAACCATAGGTACCACTCTCAGCATCATATCTTACCACTCTAAGTGTTTCATGTCCGAGTACTTAATTTATGAGTGATTTCGATCAAAGTACTTCATTTAAGTGTTGTAACCATTCATAAAACAAAACAAAGAACCATAGGTACCACTCTAAGTGTTTCTTATCTGATTACTTCATTAATGGGTTGTAACCATTAAAGAAAACACCACAGAGCTTCATATCATACTAAAACGTGTTCCTGATCAGTGTACATCGTTTATGAGTGGTAAGCTTTCAGGAAAACGCCAAAACGCATCAAATAATACCACGAGAAGAGTTTCTACTCTGAGTACTTCATGAAAGTGTTGTAACCATTGATTAAAACACAACAAAGAAGCATATATACCACCCTAAGTGTTTCATGTCCAAGTACTTAATTTATGAGTGATTCCGATCAAAGTACTTCATTTAAGTGTTGTAACCATTCATTAAAACACAACAAAGAAGCATAGATACCACTCTAATTGTTTCTTATCTGAGTACTTCATTTATGGGTTGTAACCATTAAAGAAAACACCACAAAGCATCATATTCTACTAAGACGTGTTTTTGATCAGTGTGCATCATTTATGAGTGGTAAGCTTTCAAGAAAACGCCACAACGCATCATATCTTACCACGAGAAGAGTTTCTTCTCCGAGTACTTCATTTAAGTGTTGTTACCATTCATTAAAACACAACAAAGAAGCATAGATACCACTCTAAGTGTATCATGTCCGAGTTCTTAATTTATGAGTGATTCCGATCAAATTACTTCATTTAAGTGTTGTAACCATTCATTAAAACACAACAAAGTTGCATAGATACCACTCTAAGTGTTTCTTATCTGAGTACTTCATTTATGGGTTGTATCGATTAAAAAAAACACCACAAAGCATCATATCCAACTAAGACGTGTTTTTTTATCATTGTACATCATTTATGAGTGGTAAGCTTTCAAGAAAACGCCACAACGCATCATATCTTACAACGTGAAGAGTTTCTTCTACGAGTAATTAATTTAAGTGTTGTAACCATTCATTAAAACACAACGAAGAAGCATAGATACAACTCTAAGTGGTGCATGTACGAGTACTTAATTTATGAGTGATTCCGATCAAAGTAATTCATTTATGGGTGGTAACCATTAAATAAAACATCGCAAAGCAACTTACCCTACGACAAGAAGTGTTTCTTATCTGAGTACTTCATTTATGGGTCGTAACAATTAAAGAAAACACCACAAAGCATCCATATCCTACGAGGAAGTGTTTCTGACCATAGTGCTTCATTTATGGGTGCTAACCATTCAAGGACACTCTACAAAGCATTATATCTTACTACGGAAAGAGTTTCTCTCCGAGTACTTCATTTAAGTGTTATAATCATTCATTAAAACACCACAAAGAACCATAGGTACCACTCTAAGCATCATATCTTACCACTCTTAGTGTTTCATGTCCGAGTACTTAATTTATGAATGATTTCGATCAAAGTACTTCATTTAAGTGTTGTAACCATTCATAAAACAAAACAAAAAACCATAGGTACCACTCTAAGTGTATCTTATCTGATTACTTCATTAATGGGTTGTAACCATTAAAGAAAACACCACAGAGCTTCATATCATACTAAAACGTGTTCCTGATCAGTGTACATCGTTTATGAGTGGTAAGCTTTCAGGAAAACGCCACAACGCATCAAATAATACCACGAGAAGAGTTTCTACTCTGAGTACTTCATGAAAGTGTTGTAACCATTGATTAAAACACAACAAAGAAGCATATATACCACCCTAAGTGTTTCATGTCCAAGTACTTAATTTATGAGTGATTCCGATCAAAGTACTTCATTTAAGTGTTGTAACCATTCATTAAAACACAACAAAGAAGCATAGATACCACTCTAATTGTTTCTTATCTGAGTACTTCATTTATGGGTTGTAACCATTAAAGAAAACACCACAAAGCATCATATTCTACTAAGACGTGTTTGTGATCAGTGTGCATCATTTATGAGTGGTAAGCTTTCAAGAAAACGCCACAACGCATCATATCTTACCACGAGAAGAGTTTCTTCTCCGAGTACTTCATTTAAGTGTTGTTACCATTCATTAAAACACAACAAAGAAGCATAGATACCACTCTAAGTGTATCATGTCCGAGTACTTAATTTATGAGTGATTCCGATCAAATTATTTCATTTAAGTGTTGTAACCATTCATTAAAACACAACAAAGTAGCATAGATACCACTCTAAGTGTTTCTTATCTGAGTACTTCATTCATGGGTTGTATCCAATAAAAAAAACACCACAAAGCATCATATCCAACTAAGACGTGTTTTTTATCATTATACATCATTTATGAGTGGTAAGCTTTCAAGAAAATGCCACAACGCATCATATCTTACCACGAGAAGAGTTTCTTCTCCGAGTACTTCATTTAAGTGTTGTTACCATTCATTAAAACACAACAAAGAAGCATAGATACCACTCTAAGTTTATCATGTCCGAGTACTTAATTTATGAGTGATTCCGATCAAAGTACTTCATTTAAGTGTTGTAACCATTTATTAAAACACAACAATGTAGCATAGATACCACTCTAAGTGTTTCTTATCTAAGTACTTCATTCATGGGTTGTATCCAATAAAAAAAACACCACAAAGCATCATATCCAACTAAGACGTGTTTTTTATCATTGTACATCATTTATGAGAGGTAAGCTTTCAAGAAAACGCCACAACGCATCCTATCTTACAACGTGAAGAGTTTCTTCTACGAGTAATTCATTTAAGTGTTGTAACCATTCATTAAAACACAACGAAGAAGCATAGATACAACTCTAAATGTTTCTTATCTGTGTACTTCATTTATGGGTTGTAACCATTAAAGAAAATACCACAAAGCATCATATCCAACTAAGACGTGTTTTTTATCATTGTACATCATTTATGAGTGGTAAGTTTTCAAGAAAACGCCACAATGCTTCATATCTTACAACGTGAAGAGTTTCTTCTACGAGTAATTCATTTAAGTGGTGTAACCATTAATTAAAACACAACGAAGAAGCATAGATACAACTCTTAGTGTTGCATGTACGAGTACTTAATTTATGAGTGATTCCGGTCAAAGTAATTCATTTATGGGTGGTAACCATTAAATAAAACATCACAAAGCAACTTACCCTATGACAAGAAGTGTTTCTTATCTGAGTACTTCATTTATGGGTTGTAACAATTATAGAAAACACCACAAAGCATCCATATCCTACGAGGAAGTGTTTCTGACCATAGTGCTTCATTTATGGGTTGTAACCATTCAAGAACACTCTACAAAGCATCATATCTTACTACGAAAAGAGTTTCTCTCCGAGTACTTCATTTAAGTGTTATAATCATTCATTAAAACACCACAAAGAACCATAGGTACCACTCTCAGCATCATATCTTACCACTCTAAGTGTTTCATGTCCGAGTACTTAATTTATGAGTGATTTCGATCAAAGTACTTCATTTAAGTGTTGTAACCATTCATAAAACAAAACAAAGAACCATAGGTACCACTCTAAGTGTTTCTTATCTGATTACTTCATTAATGGGTTGTAACCATTAAAGAAAACACCACAGAGCTTCATATCATACTAAAACGTGTTCCTGATCAGTGTACATCGTTTATGAGTGGTAAGCTTTCAGGAAAACGCCAAAACGCATCAAATAATACCACGAGAAGAGTTTCTACTCTGAGTACTTCATGAAAGTGTTGTAACCATTGATTAAAACACAACAAAGAAGCATATATACCACCCTAAGTGTTTCATGTCCAAGTACTTAATTTATGAGTGATTCCGATCAAAGTACTTCATTTAAGTGTTGTAACCATTCATTAAAACACAACAAAGAAGCATAGATACCACTCTAATTGTTTCTTATCTGAGTACTTCATTTATGGGTTGTAACCATTAAAGAAAACACCACAAAGCATCATATTCTACTAAGACGTGTTTTTGATCAGTGTGCATCATTTATGAGTGGTAAGCTTTCAAGAAAACGCCACAACGCATCATATCTTACCACGAGAAGAGTTTCTTCTCCGAGTACTTCATTTAAGTGTTGTTACCATTCATTAAAACACAACAAAGAAGCATAGATACCACTCTAAGTGTATCATGTCCGAGTTCTTAATTTATGAGTGATTCCGATCAAATTACTTCATTTAAGTGTTGTAACCATTCATTAAAACACAACAAAGTTGCATAGATACCACTCTAAGTGTTTCTTATCTGAGTACTTCATTTATGGGTTGTATCGATTAAAAAAAACACCACAAAGCATCATATCCAACTAAGACGTGTTTTTTTATCATTGTACATCATTTATGAGTGGTAAGCTTTCAAGAAAACGCCACAACGCATCATATCTTACAACGTGAAGAGTTTCTTCTACGAGTAATTAATTTAAGTGTTGTAACCATTCATTAAAACACAACGAAGAAGCATAGATACAACTCTAAGTGGTGCATGTACGAGTACTTAATTTATGAGTGATTCCGATCAAAGTAATTCATTTATGGGTGGTAACCATTAAATAAAACATCGCAAAGCAACTTACCCTACGACAAGAAGTGTTTCTTATCTGAGTACTTCATTTATGGGTCGTAACAATTAAAGAAAACACCACAAAGCATCCATATCCTACGAGGAAGTGTTTCTGACCATAGTGCTTCATTTATGGGTGCTAACCATTCAAGGACACTCTACAAAGCATTATATCTTACTACGGAAAGAGTTTCTCTCCGAGTACTTCATTTAAGTGTTATAATCATTCATTAAAACACCACAAAGAACCATAGGTACCACTCTAAGCATCATATCTTACCACTCTTAGTGTTTCATGTCCGAGTACTTAATTTATGAATGATTTCGATCAAAGTACTTCATTTAAGTGTTGTAACCATTCATAAAACAAAACAAAAAACCATAGGTACCACTCTAAGTGTATCTTATCTGATTACTTCATTAATGGGTTGTAACCATTAAAGAAAACACCACAGAGCTTCATATCATACTAAAACGTGTTCCTGATCAGTGTACATCGTTTATGAGTGGTAAGCTTTCAGGAAAACGCCACAACGCATCAAATAATACCACGAGAAGAGTTTCTACTCTGAGTACTTCATGAAAGTGTTGTAACCATTGATTAAAACACAACAAAGAAGCATATATACCACCCTAAGTGTTTCATGTCCAAGTACTTAATTTATGAGTGATTCCGATCAAAGTACTTCATTTAAGTGTTGTAACCATTCATTAAAACACAACAAAGAAGCATAGATACCACTCTAATTGTTTCTTATCTGAGTACTTCATTTATGGGTTGTAACCATTAAAGAAAACACCACAAAGCATCATATTCTACTAAGACGTGTTTGTGATCAGTGTGCATCATTTATGAGTGGTAAGCTTTCAAGAAAACGCCACAACGCATCATATCTTACCACGAGAAGAGTTTCTTCTCCGAGTACTTCATTTAAGTGTTGTTACCATTCATTAAAACACAACAAAGAAGCATAGATACCACTCTAAGTGTATCATGTCCGAGTACTTAATTTATGAGTGATTCCGATCAAATTACTTCATTTAAGTGTTGTAACCATTCATTAAAACACAACAAAGTAGCATAGATACCACTCTAAGTGTTTCTTATCTGAGTACTTCATTCATGGGTTGTATCCAATAAAAAAAACACCACAAAGCATCATATCCAACTAAGACGTGTTTTTTATCATTATACATCATTTATGAGTGGTAAGCTTTCAAGAAAATGCCACAACGCATCATATCTTACCACGAGAAGAGTTTCTTCTCCGAGTACTTCATTTAAGTGTTGTTACCATTCATTAAAACACAACAAAGAAGCATAGATACCACTCTAAGTTTATCATGTCCGAGTACTTAATTTATGAGTGATTCCGATCAAAGTACTTCATTTAAGTGTTGTAACCATTTATTAAAACACAACAATGTAGCATAGATACCACTCTAAGTGTTTCTTATCTAAGTACTTCATTCATGGGTTGTATCCAATAAAAAAAACACCACAAAGCATCATATCCAACTAAGACGTGTTTTTTATCATTGTACATCATTTATGAGAGGTAAGCTTTCAAGAAAACGCCACAACGCATCCTATCTTACAACGTGAAGAGTTTCTTCTACGAGTAATTCATTTAAGTGTTGTAACCATTCATTAAAACACAACGAAGAAGCATAGATACAACTCTAAATGTTTCTTATCTGTGTACTTCATTTATGGGTTGTAACCATTAAAGAAAATACCACAAAGCATCATATCCAACTAAGACGTGTTTTTTATCATTGTACATCATTTATGAGTGGTAAGTTTTCAAGAAAACGCCACAATGCTTCATATCTTACAACGTGAAGAGTTTCTTCTACGAGTAATTCATTTAAGTGGTGTAACCATTAATTAAAACACAACGAAGAAGCATAGATACAACTCTAAGTGTTGCATGTACGAGTACTTAATTTATGAGTGATTCCGGTCAAAGTAATTCATTTATGGGTGGTAACCATTAAATAAAACATCACAAAGCAACTTACCCTATGACAAGAAGTGTTTCTTATCTGAGTACTACATTTATGGGTTGTAACAATTATAGAAAACACCACAAAGCATCCATATCCTACGAGGAAGTGTTTCTGACCATAGTGCTTCATTTATGGGTTGTAACCATTCAAGAACACTCTACAAAGCATCATATCTTACTACGAAAAGAGTTTCTCTCCGAGTACTTCATTTAAGTGTTATAATCATTCATTAAAACACCACAAAGAACCATAGGTACCACTCTCAGCATCATATCTTACCACTCTAAGTGTTTCATGTCCGAGTACTTAATTTATGAGTGATTTCGATCAAAGTACTTCATTTAAGTGTTGTAACCATTCATAAAACAAAACAAAGAACCATAGGTACCACTCTAAGTGTTTCTTATCTGATTACTTCATTAATGGGTTGTAACCATTAAAGAAAACACCACAGAGCTTCATATCATACTAAAACGTGTTCCTGATCAGTGTACATCGTTTATGAGTGGTAAGCTTTCAGGAAAACGCCAAAACGCATCAAATAATACCACGAGAAGAGTTTCTACTCTGAGTACTTCATGAAAGTGTTGTAACCATTGATTAAAACACAACAAAGAAGCATATATACCACCCTAAGTGTTTCATGTCCAAGTACTTAATTTATGAGTGATTCCGATCAAAGTACTTCATTTAAGTGTTGTAACCATTCATTAAAACACAACAAAGAAGCATAGATACCACTCTAATTGTTTCTTATCTGAGTACTTCATTTATGGGTTGTAACCATTAAAGAAAACACCACAAAGCATCATATTCTACTAAGACGTGTTTTTGATCAGTGTGCATCATTTATGAGTGGTAAGCTTTCAAGAAAACGCCACAACGCATCATATCTTACCACGAGAAGAGTTTCTTCTCCGAGTACTTCATTTAAGTGTTGTTACCATTCATTAAAACACAACAAAGAAGCATAGATACCACTCTAAGTGTATCATGTCCGAGTTCTTAATTTATGAGTGATTCCGATCAAATTACTTCATTTAAGTGTTGTAACCATTCATTAAAACACAACAAAGTTGCATAGATACCACTCTAAGTGTTTCTTATCTGAGTACTTCATTTATGGGTTGTATCGATTAAAAAAAACACCACAAAGCATCATATCCAACTAAGACGTGTTTTTTTATCATTGTACATCATTTATGAGTGGTAAGCTTTCAAGAAAACGCCACAACGCATCATATCTTACAACGTGAAGAGTTTCTTCTACGAGTAATTAATTTAAGTGTTGTAACCATTCATTAAAACACAACGAAGAAGCATAGATACAACTCTAAGTGGTGCATGTACGAGTACTTAATTTATGAGTGATTCCGATCAAAGTAATTCATTTATGGGTGGTAACCATTAAATAAAACATCGCAAAGCAACTTACCCTACGACAAGAAGTGTTTCTTATCTGAGTACTTCATTTATGGGTCGTAACAATTAAAGAAAACACCACAAAGCATCCATATCCTACGAGGAAGTGTTTCTGACCATAGTGCTTCATTTATGGGTGCTAACCATTCAAGGACACTCTACAAAGCATTATATCTTACTACGGAAAGAGTTTCTCTCCGAGTACTTCATTTAAGTGTTATAATCATTCATTAAAACACCACAAAGAACCATAGGTACCACTCTAAGCATCATATCTTACCACTCTTAGTGTTTCATGTCCGAGTACTTAATTTATGAATGATTTCGATCAAAGTACTTCATTTAAGTGTTGTAACCATTCATAAAACAAAACAAAAAACCATAGGTACCACTCTAAGTGTATCTTATCTGATTACTTCATTAATGGGTTGTAACCATTAAAGAAAACACCACAGAGCTTCATATCATACTAAAACGTGTTCCTGATCAGTGTACATCGTTTATGAGTGGTAAGCTTTCAGGAAAACGCCACAACGCATCAAATAATACCACGAGAAGAGTTTCTACTCTGAGTACTTCATGAAAGTGTTGTAACCATTGATTAAAACACAACAAAGAAGCATATATACCACCCTAAGTGTTTCATGTCCAAGTACTTAATTTATGAGTGATTCCGATCAAAGTACTTCATTTAAGTGTTGTAACCATTCATTAAAACACAACAAAGAAGCATAGATACCACTCTAATTGTTTCTTATCTGAGTACTTCATTTATGGGTTGTAACCATTAAAGAAAACACCACAAAGCATCATATTCTACTAAGACGTGTTTGTGATCAGTGTGCATCATTTATGAGTGGTAAGCTTTCAAGAAAACGCCACAACGCATCATATCTTACCACGAGAAGAGTTTCTTCTCCGAGTACTTCATTTAAGTGTTGTTACCATTCATTAAAACACAACAAAGAAGCATAGATACCACTCTAAGTGTATCATGTCCGAGTACTTAATTTATGAGTGATTCCGATCAAATTACTTCATTTAAGTGTTGTAACCATTCATTAAAACACAACAAAGTAGCATAGATACCACTCTAAGTGTTTCTTATCTGAGTACTTCATTCATGGGTTGTATCCAATAAAAAAAACACCACAAAGCATCAAATCCAACTAAGACGTGTTTTTTATCATTGTACATCATTTATGAGTGGTAAGCTTTCAAGAAAACGCCACAACGCATCATATCTTACCACGAGAAGAGTTTCTTCTCCGAGTACTTCATTTAAGAGTTGTTACCATTCATTAAAACACAACAAAGAAGCATAGATACCACTCTAAGTTTATCATGTCCGAGTACTTAATTTATGAGTGATTCCGATCAAAGTACTTCATTTAAGTGTTGTAACCATTCATTAAAACACAACAAAGAAGCATAGATACCACTCTAAGTGTTTCTTATCTAAGTACTTCATTCATGGGTTGTATCCAATAAAAAAAACACCACAAAGCATCATATCCAACTAAGACGTGTTTTTTATCATTATACATCATTTATGAGTGGTAAGCTTTCAAGAAAATGCCACAACGCATCATATCTTACCACGAGAAGAGTTTCTTCTCCGAGTACTTCATTTAAGTGTTGTTACCATTCATTAAAACACAACAAAGAAGCATAGATACCACTCTAAGTTTATCATGTCCGAGTACTTAATTTATGAGTGATTCCGATCAAAGTACTTCATTTAAGTGTTGTAACCATTTATTAAAACACAACAAAGTAGCATAGATACCACTCTAAGTGTTTCTTATCTAAGTACTTCATTCATGGGTTGTATCCAATAAAAAAAACACCACAAAGCATCATATCCAACTAAGACGTGTTTTTTATCATTGTACATCATTTATGAGAGGTAAGCTTTCAAGAAAACGCCACAACGCATCCTATCTTACAACGTGAAGAGTTTCTTCTACGAGTAATTCATTTAAGTGTTGTAACCATTCATTAAAACACAACGAAGAAGCATAGATACAACTCTAAATGTTTCTTATCTGTGTACTTCATTTATGGGTTGTAACCATTAAAGAAAATACCACAAAGCATCATATCCAACTAAGACGTGTTTTTTATCATTGTACATCATTTATGAGTGGTAAGTTTTCAAGAAAACGCCACAATGCTTCATATCTTACAACGTGAAGAGTTTCTTCTACGAGTAATTCATTTAAGTGGTGTAACCATTAATTAAAACACAACGAAGAAGCATAGATACAACTCTAAGTGTTGCATGTACGAGTACTTAATTTATGAGTGATTCCGGTCAAAGTAATTCATTTATGGGTGGTAACCATTAAATAAAACATCACAAAGCAACTTACCCTATGACAAGAAGTGTTTCTTATCTGAGTACTTCATTTATGGGTTGTAACAATTATAGAAAACACCACAAAGCATCCATATCCTACGAGGAAGTGTTTCTAACCATAGTGCTTCATTTATGGGTTGTAACCATTCAAGAACACTCTACAAAGCATCATATCTTACTACGAAAAGAGTTTTTCTCCGAGTACTTCATTTAAGTGTTATAATCATTCATTAAAACACCACAAAGAACCATAGGTACCACTCTCAGCATCATATCTTACCACTCTAAGTGTTTCATGTCCGAGTACTTAATTTATGAGTGATTTCGATCAAAGTACTTCATTTAAGTGTTGTAACCATTCATAAAACAAAACAAAGAACCATAGGTACCACTCTAAGTGTTTCTTATCTGATTACTTCATTAATGGGTTGTAACCATTAAAGAAAACACCACAGAGCTTCATATCATACTAAAACGTGTTCCTGATCAGTGTACATCGTTTATGAGTGGTAAGCTTTCAGGAAAACGCCAAAACGCATCAAATAATACCACGAGAAGAGTTTCTACTCTGAGTACTTCATGAAAGTGTTGTAACCATTGATTAAAACACAACAAAGAAGCATATATACCACCCTAAGTGTTTCATGTCCAAGTACTTAATTTATGAGTGATTCCGATCAAAGTACTTCATTTAAGTGTTGTAACCATTCATTAAAACACAACAAAGAAGCATAGATACCACTCTAATTGTTTCTTATCTGAGTACTTCATTTATGGGTTGTAACCATTAAAGAAAACACCACAAAGCATCATATTCTACTAAGACGTGTTTTTGATCAGTGTCCATCATTTATGAGTGGTAAGCTTTCAAGAAAACGCCACAACGCATCATATCTTACCACGAGAAGAGTTTCTTCTCCGAGTACTTCATTTAAGTGTTGTTACCATTCATTAAAACACAACAAAGAAGCATAGATACCACTCTAAGTGTATCATGTCCGAGTTCTTAATTTATGAGTGATTCCGATCAAATTACTTCATTTAAGTGTTGTAACCATTCATTAAAACACAACAAAGTTGCATAGATACCACTCTAAGTGTTTCTTATCTGAGTACTTCATTTATGGGTTGTATCGATTAAAAAAAACACCACAAAGCATCATATCCAACTAAGACGTGTCTTTTTATCATTGTACATCATTTATGAGTGGTAAGCTTTCAAGAAAACGCCACAACGCATCATATCTTACAACGTGAAGAGTTTCTTCTACGAGTAATTAATTTAAGTGTTGTAACCATTCATTAAAACACAACGAAGAAGCATAGATACAACTCTAAGTGGTGCATGTACGAGTACTTAATTTATGAGTGATTCCGATCAAAGTAATTCATTTATGGGTGGTAACCATTAAATAAAACATCGCAAAGCAACTTACCCTACGACAAGAAGTGTTTCTTATCTGAGTACTTCATTTATGGGTCGTAACAATTAAAGAAAACACCACAAAGCATCCATATCCTACGAGGAAGTGTTTCTGACCATAGTGCTTCATTTATGGGTGCTAACCATTCAAGGACACTCTACAAAGCATTATATCTTACTACGGAAAGAGTTTCTCTCCGAGTACTTCATTTAAGTGTTATAATCATTCATTAAAACACCACAAAGAACCATAGGTACCACTCTAAGCATCATATCTTACCACTCTTAGTGTTTCATGTCCGAGTACTTAATTTATGAATGATTTCGATCAAAGTACTTCATTTAAGTGTTGTAACCATTCATAAAACAAAACAAAAAACCATAGGTACCACTCTAAGTGTATCTTATCTGATTACTTCATTAATGGGTTGTAACCATTAAAGAAAACACCACAGAGCTTCATATCATACTAAAACGTGTTCCTGATCAGTGTACATCGTTTATGAGTGGTAAGCTTTCAGGAAAACGCCACAACGCATCAAATAATACCACGAGAAGAGTTTCTACTCTGAGTACTTCATAAAAGTGTTGTAACCATTGATTAAAACACAACAAAGAAGCATAGATACCACTCTAAGTGTTTCATGTCCCAGTACTTAATTTATGAGTGATTCCGATCAAAGTACTTCATTTAAATGTTGTAACCATTCATTAAAACAAAACAAAGAAGCATAGATACCACACTATGTGTTTCTTATCTGAGTACTTCATTGATGGGTTGTAACAATTAAAGAAAACCCCACTAAGCATCATATACTACTAAGACATGTTTCTGATCAGTGTCCATCATTTATGAGTGGTAAGCTTTCAAGAAAATGCCACAACGCATCATATCTTACCACGAGAAGAGTTTCTCCTCCGAGTACTTTATTTAAGTGTTGTAACCATTCATTAAAACACAACAAAGAAGCATATATACCACTCTAAGTGTTTCATGTCCGAGTACTTAATTTATGAGTGATTCCGATCAAAGTATTTCATTTAAGTGTTGTAACCATTCATTAAAACACAACAAAGAAGCATAGATACCACTTTAATTGTTTCTTATCTGAGTACTTCATTTATGGGTTGTAACCATTAAAGAAAACACCACAAAGCATCATATCCTACTAAGACGTGTTTCTGATCAGTGTGCATCATTTATGAGTGGTAAGCATTCAAGAAAACGCCACAACGCATCATATCTTACCACGAGAAGAGTTTCTTCTCCGAGTACTTCATTTAAGTGTTGTTAACATTCATTAAAACACAACAAAGAAGCATAGATACCACTCTAAGTGTATCATGTCCGAGTACTTAATTTATGAGTGATTCCGATCAAAGTACTTCATTTAAGTGTTGTAACCATTCATTAAAACACAACAAAGAAGCATAGATACCACTGTAAGTGTTTCTTATCTGAGTACTTCATTCATGCATTGTATCCAATAAAAAAAAACCACAAAGCATTATATCCAACTAAGACGTGTTTTTTATCATTGTACATCATTTATGAGTGGTAAGCATTCAAGAAAACGCCACAACGCATCATATCTTACAACGTGAAGAGTTTCTTCTACGAGTAATTCATTTATGTGTTGTAACAATTCATTAAAACACAACGAAGAAGCATATATACAACTCTATGTGTTGCATGTACGAGTACTTAATTTATGAGTGATTCCGATCAAAGTAATTAATTTATGGGTGGTAACCATTAAATAAAACATCACAAAGCAACTTACCCTACGACAAGAAGTGTTTCTTATCTAAATACTTCATTTATGGGTCGTAAAAATTAAAGAATAGACCACAAAGCATCCATATCCTACGAGGAAGTGTTTCTGACCATAGTGCTTCATTTATGGGTGGTAACCATTCAAGAACACTCTACAAAGCATCATATCTTACTACGAAAAGAGTTTTTCTCTGAGTACTTCATTTAAGTGTTATAATCATTCATTAAAACACCACAAAGAACCATAGGTACCACTCTAAGCATCATATCTTACCACTCTAAGTGTTTCATGTCCGAGTACTTAATTTATGAGTGATTCCGATCAAAGTACTTCATTTAAGTGTTGTAACCATTCATTAAAACACAACAAAGAAGCATAGATACCACTCTAATTGTTTCTTATCTGAGTACTTCATTTATGGGTTGTAACCATTAAAGAAAACACCACAAAGCATCATATTCTACTAAGACGTGTTTTTGATCAGTGTGCATCATTTATGAGTGGTAAGCTTTCAAGAAAACGCCACAACGCATCATATCTTACCACGAGAAGAGTTTCTTCTCCGAGTACTTCATTTAAGTGTTGTTACCATTCATTAAAACACAACGAAGAAGCATAGATACAACTCTAAGTGTTGCATGTACGAGTACTTAATTTATGAGTGATTCCGGTCAAAGTAATTCATTTATGGGTGGTAACCATTAAATAAAACATCACAAAGCAACTTACCCTATGACAAGAAGTGTTTCTTATCTGAGTACTTCATTTATGGGTTGTAACAATTATAGAAAACACCACAAAGCATCCATATCCTACGAGGAAGTGTTTCTGACCATAGTGCTTCATTTATGGGTTGTAACCATTCAAGAACACTCTACAAAGCATCATATCTTACTACGAAAAGAGTTTTTCTCCGAGTACTTCATTTAAGTGTTATAATCATTCATTAAAACACCACAAAGAACCATAGGTACCACTCTCAGCATCATATCTTACCACTCTAAGTGTTTCATGTCCGAGTACTTAATTTATGAGTGATTTCGATCAAAGTACTTCATTTAAGTGTTGTAACCATTCATAAAACAAAACAAAGAACCATAGGTACCACTCTAAGTGTTTCTTATCTGATTACTTCATTAATGGGTTGTAACCATTAAAGAAAACACCACAGAGCTTCATATCATACTAAAACGTGTTCCTGATCAGTGTACATCGTTTATGAGTGGTAAGCTTTCAGGAAAACGCCACAACGCATCAAATAATACCACGAGAAGAGTTTCTACTCTGAGTACTTCATGAAAGTGTTGTAACCATTGATTAAAACACAACAAAGAAGCATATATACCACACTAAGTGTTTCATGTCCAAGTACTTAATTTATGAGTGATTCCGATCAAAGTACTTCATTTAAGTGTTGTTACCATTCATTAAAACACAACGAAGAAGCATAGATACCACTCTAAGTGTATCATGTCCGAGTACTTAATTTATGAGTGATTCTGATCAAAGTACTTCATTTAAGTGTTGTAACCATTCATTAAAACACAACAAAGAAGCATAGATACCACTCTAATTGTTTCTTATCTGAGTACTTCATTTATGGGTTGTAACCATTAAAGAAAACACCACAAAGCATCATATACTACTAAGACGTGTTTCTGATTAGTGTACATCATTTATGAGTGGTAAGCTTTCAAGAAAACGCCACAACGCATCATATATTAGCACGAGAACAGTTTCTTCTCCGAGTACTTCATTAAAGTGTTGTAACCATTCATTAAAACACAACGAAGAAGCATAGATACAACTCTAAGTGTTGCATGTACGAGGACTTAATTTATGAGTGATATCGATCAAAATAATTCATTTATGGGTGGTAACCATTATATAAAACATCACAAAGCAACTTACCCTATGACAAGAAGTGTTTCTTATCTGAGTACTTCATTTATGGGTCGTAACAATTATAGAAAACACCACAAAGCATCCATATCCTACGAGGAAGTGTTTCTGACCATAGTGCTTCATTTATGGGTGGTAACCTTTCAAGAAAACGCCACAACGCATCATATATTACCACGAGAAGAGTTTCTTCTCCGAGTAATTCATTAAAGTGTTGTAACCATTCATTAAAACACAACAAAGAAGCATATATACCACTCTAAGTGTTTCATGTCCGAGTACTTAATTTATGAGTGATTCCGATCAAAGTACTTCATTTAAGTGTTGTAACCATTCATTAAAACACAACAAAGAAGCATAGATACCACTCTAATTGTTTCTTATCTGAGTACTTCATTTATGGGTTTTAACCATTAAAGAAAACACCACTAAGCATCTTATATTACTAAGATGTGTTTCTGATGAGTGTACATCATTTATGAGTGGTAAGCTTTCAAGAAAACGCCACAACGCATCATATATTACCACGAGAAGAGTTTCTTCTCCGAGTACTTCATTAAAGTGTTGTAACCATTCATTAAAACACAACAAAGAAGCATATATACCACTCTAAGTGTTTCATGTCCGAGTACTTAATTTATGAGTGATTCCGATCAACGGACTTCATTTAAGTGTTGTAACCATTCATTAAAACACAACAAAGAAGCATAGATACAACTCTAAGTGTTGCATGTACGAGTACTTAACTTATGAGTGATTCCGATCAAAGTAATTTATTTATGGGTCGTAACCATTAAGTAAAACATCACAAAGCAACTTACCCTACGACAAGAAGTGTTTCTTATCTGAGTACTTAATTTATGGGTCATAACAAATAAAGAAAACCCCACAAAGCATCCATATCCTATGAGGAAGTGTTTCTGACCATAATGCTTCATTTATGGGTGGTAACCATTCGAGAACACTCTACAAAGCATCATATCTTACTACGAAAAGAGTTTTTCTTCGAGTACTTCATTTAAGTGTTATAATCATTCATTAAAACACCACAAAGAACCATAGGTACCACTCTAAGCATCATATCTTACCACTCTAAGTGTTTCATGTCCGAGTACTTAATTTATGAGTGATTTCGATCAAAGTACTTCATTTAAGTGTTGTAACCATTCATTAAAACACAACAAAATAGCATAGATAACACTCTAAGTGTTTCTTATCTGATTACTTCATTAATGGGTTGTAACCATTAAAGAAAACACCACAGAGCTTCATATCATACTAAAAAGTGTTCCTGATCAGTGTACATCGTTTATGAGTGGTAAGATTTCAGGAAAACGCCACAACGCATCAAATAATACCACGAGAAGAGTTTCTACTCTGAGTACTTCATAAAAATGTTGTAACCATTGATAAAAACACAACAAAGAAGCATAGATACCACTCTAAGTGTTTCATGTCCGAGTACTTAATTTATGAGTGATTCCGATCAAAGTACTTCTTTAAGTGTTGTAACCATTCATTAAAACAAAACAAAGAAGCATAGATACCACTCTAAGTGTTTCATGTCCTAGTACTTAATTTATGAGTGATTCCGATCAAAGTACTTCATTTAAGTGTTGTAACCATTCATAAAACAAAACAAAGAACCATAGGTACCACTCTAAGTGTTTCTTATCTGAGTACTTCATTTATGGGTTGTAACCATTAAAGAAAACTCCACAAAGCATCATATCCTACTAAGACGTGTTTCTGATCAGTGTGCTTCATTTATGAGTGGTAAGCTTTCAAGAAAACGCCACAACGCATCATATCTTACAACGTGAATAGTTTCTTCTACGAGTAATTCATTTAAGTGTTGTAACCATTCATTAAAACACAACAAAAAGCATAGATACAACTCTAAGTGTTGCATGTACGAGTACTTAGTTTATGAGTGATTCCGATCAAAGTACTTCATTTAAGTGTTGTAACCATTCATTAAAACACAACAAAGAAGCATAGATACCACTCTAATTGTTTCTTATCTGAGTACTTCATTTATGGGTTGTAACCATTAAAGAAAACACCACAAAGCATCATATCCTACTAAGACGTGTTTCTGATCAGTGTGCATCACTTATGAGTGGTAAGCATTCAAGAAAACGCCACAACGCATCATATCTTACCACGAGAAGAGTTTCTTCTCCGAGTACTTCATTTAAGTGTTGTTAACATTCATTAAAACACAACAAAGAAGCATAGATACCACTTAAGTGTATCATGTCCGAGTACTTAATTTATGAGTGATTCCGATCAAAGTACTTCATTTAAGTGTTGTAACCATTCATTAAAACACAACAAAGAAGCATAGATACCACTCTAAGTGTTTCTTATATGAGGACTTCATTCATGGGTTGTATCCAATAAAAAAAACACCACAAAGCATCATATCCAACTAAGACGTGTTTTTTATCATTGTACATCATTTATGAGAGGTAAGCTTTCAAGAAAACGCCACAACGCATCATATCTTACAACGTGAAGAGTTTCTTCTACGAGTAATTCATTTAAGTGTTGTAACCATTCATTAAAACACAACGAAGAAGCATAGATACAACTCTAAATGTTTCTTATCTGAGTACTTCATTTATGGGTTGTAACCATTAAAGAAAACACCACAAAGCATCATATCCAACTAAGACGTGTTTTTTATCATTGTACATCATTTATGAGTGGTAAGTTTTCAAGAAAACGCCACAATGCTTTATATCTTACAACGTGAAGAGTTTCTTCTACGAGTAATTCATTTAAGTGGTGTAACCATTAATTAAAACACAACGAAGAAGCATAGATACAACTCTAAGTGTTGCATGTACGAGTACTTAATTTATGAGTGATTCCGATCAAAGTAATTCATTTATGGGTGGTAACCATTATATAAAACATCACAAAGCAACTTACCCTATGACAAGAAGTGTTTATTATCTGAGTACTTCATTTATGGGTCGTAACAATTATAGAAAACACCACAAAGCATCTATATCCTACGAGGAAGTGTTTCTGACCATAGTGCTTCATTTATGGGTGGTAACCATTCAAGAACACTCTACAAAGCATCATATCTTACTATGAAAAGAGTTTTTCTCCGAGTACTTCATTTAAGTGTTATAATCATTCATTAAAACACCACAAAGAACCATAGGTACCACTCTAAGCATCATATCTTACCACTCTAAGTGTTTCATGTCCGAGTACTTAATTTATGAGTGATTTCGATCAAAGTACTTCATTTAAGTGTTGTAACCATTCATAAAACAAAACAAAGAACCATAGGTACCACTCTAAGTGTTTCTTATATGATTCCTTCATTAATGGGTTGTAGGCATTAAAGAAAACACCACAGAGCTTCATATCATACTAAAACGTGTTCCTGATCAGTGTACATCGTTTATGAGTGGTAAGCTTTCAGGAAAACGCCACAACGCATCAAATAATACCACGAGAAGAGTTTCTACTCTGAGTACTTCATAAAAGTGTTGTAACCATTGATTAAAACAGAACAAAGAAACATAGATACCACTCTAAGTTTTTCATGTCCGAGTACTTAATTTATGAGTGATTCCGATCAAAGTACTTCATTTAAGTGTTGTAACCATTCATTAAAACAAAACAAAGAAGAATAGATATCACACTAAGTGTTTCTTATCTGAGTACTTCATTGATGGGTTTTAACCATTAAAGAAAACACCACTAAGCATCATATACTACTAAGACGTGTTTCTGATCAGTGTCCATCATTTATGAGTGGTAAGCTTTCAAGAAAACGCCACAACGCATCATATATTACCACGAGAAGAGTTTCTTCTCCGAGTACTTCATTAAAGTGTTGTAACCATTCATTAAAACACAACAAAGAAGCATATATACCACTCTAAGTGTTTCATGTCCGAGTACTTAATTTATGAGTGATTTCGATCAAAGTATTTCATTTAAGTGTTGTAACCATTCATTAAAACACAACAGAGAAGCATAGATACCACTCTAATTGTTTCTTATCTGAGTACTTCATTTATGGGTTGTATGCAATAAAAAAAACACCACAAAGCATCATATCCAACTAAGACGTGTTTTTTATCATTGTACATCATTTATGAGTGGTAAGCTTTCAAGAAAACGCCACAACGCATTATATCTTACCACGAGAAGAGTTTCTTCTCCGAGTACTTCATTTAAGTGTTGTTACCATTCATTAAAACACAACAAAGAAGCATAGATACCACTCTAAGTTTATCATGTCCGAGTACTTAATTTATGAGTGATTCCGATCAAAGTACTTCATTTAAGTGTTGTAACCATTCATTAAAACACAACAAAGAAGCATAGATACCACTCTAAGTGTTTCTTATCTGAGTACTTCATTCATGGGTTGTATCCAATAAAAAAAACACCACAAAGCATCATATCCAACTAAGACGTGTTTTTTATCATTGTACATCATTTATGAGTGGTAAGCTTTCAAGAAAACGCCACAACGCATCATATCTTACAACGTGAAGAGTTTCTTCTACGAGTAATTCATTTAAGTGTTGTAACAATTCATTAAAACACAACGAAGAAGCATAGATACAACTCTATGTGTTGTGATGTCAGAGATTGTGTGTGGTGTATCGTCTATCAAATAATACTTATATTTTCCTAATCCCACTTTTACGTCGCATCAATCGACGGTCAGTTATAGATCAGGGTCGAACCACAGAGACGGGACTTACTTCTAAACCTACTTTAAGTTCAAGTAACTCTTTTTGGTGTTTTGGTATAAATTGGGGGGTTTTGCAATTAAGTTGGGTAACAAAACAAATGAGCAATAAGTAAACAGTAGTAATTAAAGCAAGAAGACAGAAACAAGCAAGTAAATAACTCAAATAATCAATAGGATAAGGGTTCCCAGGGTTTAGGATCAGATTTTACTTCAGGATTGGTTTCCTGCGGCCTGGCAGGAGGTACCTGCGGGTCTGTAAGACCTCCTACAGGGCCGCAGGGTTTTTCTGCTGAGGGGCAGGAGACCTCTGCTGGGTTATGTTATGTGTTGTGATTGGTGGTTTGACACACAAGACTAACTTAAACTTATATTTGATGGGACTTACTTCTAAACCTACTTTAAGTTCAAGTAACTCTTTTTGGTGTTTTGGTATAAATTGGGGGGTTTTGCAATTAAGTTGGGTAACAAAACAAATGAGCAATAAGTAAACAGTAGTAATTAAAGCAAGAAGACAGAAACAAGCAAGTAAATAACTCAAATAATCAATAGGATAAGGGTTCCCAGGGTTTAGGATCAGATTTTACTTCAGGATTGGTTTCCTGCGGCCTGGCAGGAGGTACCTGCGGGTCTGTAAGACCTCCTACAGGGCCGCAGGGTTTTTCTGCTGAGGGGCAGGAGACCTCTGCTGGGTTATGTTATGTGTTGTGATTGGTGGTTTGACACACAAGACTAACTTAAACTCCCTCAACTGTCGTTTGTTGGTTGTTTAACAGATCAAGCAAGTCAAATACACCTTTAATTCTCTCCCGAGTACTTAAAATCAATTGAACGCGTTCTAAGGTCAGTTCAACCTCCCGGTTGAACACGAGATTCCCTTCCGGGTTGTCTCGGACTCTAACAAATCAACCTAAACAGTTCCTATATTCAGTTGATAGTTACTCAATATTAATACCGCACTAGGTTTGGCCTTCACCTACGGGTTACCAAGCAACAAGCAAGCAAACATAAGAAAAGACAAGTATCAAGCAGTTCAATATGAAAATCACGACAAATAACTCAGTTAATACATCAATCCATCCATGCAATCATTATCCTACCCTAAGAACTAAGTAAACTACTCAGATCTCATGTTCATACAACAAGAAAGCAAATAAAACAGAGAGTTCATAAATAGAGATACGATAAAACCCTTAATACTTCGTTCTCCACTGCAAGGTATGCTTCCCGGCCTTGAATCCCTCCTTAGGCGCGAAGAAACCTTGGTAAATGATGTCCAACAGCCTTCCCAGGTCTGTTGGCTTCAAGACGGCGTCCGAAGAGTCGAGAGAGGAACCCTAAAGCCTCTGGAATAACTTCCTTTTATAGGGTCTGAGGCGGTTCTGAGGCTGGGACCTTCCATATCTGTCCCTGCGTGGCCGCAGGTCCCATCAACGGGCCGCAGGGTTTAGTTCTAGCCCAGCATAAGTCTTCTAAGGTTGCAGGAGACTCTCCAGGTCGCAGGAGGTGATAACTGGGCCGCAGGGACTACCTGCTGGGCGCAGGGGGGTATTTGCAGGACGCAGGTACCTCCTCTGATCCATCAAACATCTTCTAAAGTTGCAGGCTAGTCTCCAGGGCGCAGGGCTTGTCTGCTGGGGCGCAGGAAAGGTCAACAGGCCGCAGGGGTGTCTTCTGGCTCAGCAGATATCTTCCAAGATGGCAGGTAAGCCTCCAGGGCGCAGGAAAGGTCTGCTGGGGCGCAGGCAATGTTAACTGGCCGCTGGGTACACTTACTGGGGCGCAGGATAGGTTAAACTGGCCCAAATCAGGTGCTATCTCGCTCTAAGTCTCTGTGCATGCATGCAAAGGTCCAATAAAGCTCCAACATGCCATAAAACTCAGCTACACATGTCATTCATCTTCCAAAGCACCTTTCAGTTGTCGGTTTTACTTGGTCAACTGTACAAACCAAGGGACGACTGTTTGGGAGCACCCAGGACAATCCCGCAACCATGTTCATCAGTTGTTTTGCCAGGTTAGATGAACTCAACCCAGGTTACGACATTTCTGGCACTTCGCAACTAGCCATATATGGAATCTACCTAACTCTCAATGATTGGAAGTGAGAAGTGGATGTGTACGTGATTTTGTGGATTCTCACAAGTCACTCCGCTAGGCACTTTGCGTGCTTTGGTAGACTCACTATACTCTCAAGATCACTCTCAACTGGTGTTCGGTGTGTGTAAGGTAAGTTTCACCATTCTCATTGTTTTGACGCAAGCGCCAGGCACAACGAGTAGTCTTTTGTTCTAATCCCTCCAAGATCACACGAGGTGAACTCTTCTTTGGGCATGGGTGCTTTTTCTTGGATATAACACCAAACACTAGGGATTTAGCAGCTAAGGCAGGGTTCCCTTGTGACCCAATGGAACCTGTAAGGGACAGGCACCGAACCCTGTCCATTCTAATTATTGCAGGTCGGAATGGACAACACCTGCCTTTCTTGCGGAACTTGGATAATTCATTTAAGGTGGGTGAAAATGTGTATCAGTGCACATATATGCGGAATCTCACATCCCTCCAATGATTTGTGCCTTAGGCATTTAGTGGATCTCACATTTCACTCATTGTTCCACTCAGTTGGTGTGTGTGTTGGTAAGTTTCACCAAGGTAAGGTTTCCCCATTCAGATAAGGTTAAACAACACATACCAGATAAGGCAGGAAACTGCTCCAAATGTCAAGGAAATGAACCTACAAGTCAGAATAGAGGCACAACACAACAATTGCAATAATATGCCCTTGATTGCAGTTATTTGGACCAATAAGGCTCAAGTTTATACCAAAAGACCCGGTTTTACCCTAAAGAATATATGTGTGAAATACACACATCAAATCTCCCCATGCTTAAACCTTTGCTTGTCCTCAAGCAAATCAATTACAAACCGGACTTTGGTATGAACTTGGAAAAAGGTAAAGAGATAGAAATACTGCCTGAATTTGGTCTTCTCGGAATAATTACCAGGGTTTCATGCACTTCATGTCATGCTACAGGTGCTGTTTGGGGGTCTCACTACGTCGTATGAGGTTCTGGTTCACCCTGCTGGTCGCAGGTACCTCCTGCTGGGCGCAGGTACCTCCTGCTGGGGCGCAGGAAAACCAAAAACAGGCAGTTGGAGCCCCAATTTCACAGATTAACTTGTTTTCTCTTCCTGAAACATTCAAAAACACTAACACCAAGTGCACACATAAGATGGAACAAACAAAAAGAAATTAAAGAAAGAAACAAAAGAAAACTAACTTTGTACAACTAATTTTTTTGTGTTTTGTTGGTTTTTCCATTTTTTTTTTTTTTTTCTGTATATACAATGCAAATACCCAAGTAAATATGCATGATGCAAACAACTAAACTACAGATAAACACTCAGGTTTGTACAAACTCCCTCCCCACGCTGAACCATGCATTGCCCTCAATGCACAGCTCCATAAATACTGAAAATAAAAGAAAGGGAACAGATACAACCTGAGTGAAGATGCCAGCGGGGCTGCTGGCGGTGCTATCTCATCCCTGCGAGGTGCTATGGTCAGCTGGACCCCTCCTGCGCCTCCTCCTCTCATGTCTCTCCTCTCTCGCTGCAGCTCCTAACTCCAAGTCAGCAACTCTGGTGGTCAACTCATGCAGGGAGTAGGAGTATGCCCGCTGGTCAGTACGCATATCAAGAAGGGTCCGATGTGTAGTACGTCCCTGATTCTGCACCTCAAGTAGGGTCTGGTGGTGGGAACGCTGATCGGTGCGTATGTCAGTGAGCATAATGTGCATCTGTGGCCACCCAAACTCACCGGGCATGCCCTGTGGGTGCTCATCCGGGTCAGGAAAATATGTATGTGAGGGTCCCGCATGATGGAAAACGTGGGATGGGCTTGCATAAGCACCTGCCGGGACCTGCACATGGATGAAAGTGGGCGTAGCCTCATCGGATACATACTCCTCCATACGCCAAGACCTATCATTGTAAGGATCGAGGGAATGTGAAAGAGGAAGAGTGAAAGAACCACGAGATGTCCGCCAGGTGAGTCTCGGCCCCTCGGGAGTAGGAGTAATGGTGAGCCACTGATAGGCGCTGAGCTTCCCGAGGTCCACAGTAATGGGAGGAGCAATCCGATGTCTAGTCTCAATGTCAACCTGCAGGTAAGAGGCAATGCAGGTAATATATGACCCGCAGGTAATCTGCCCGGTGGTCCTACCGTGAGCTCGGATGGATATCCAGTGTCGCACCATCAGCATCATCAGATCGGGCCTCTTGAATCTATCTCTTCGGTGTCTCAGCATAGTCGCGAGGAGTCGTAGATCATCATGTGTGGGCCGGAGGGAGGACTCGCCGCGCGCGAAAACAGTAAATGATAGAGTCCTGCACAAGAAACGGAGAGATGGGTGAATAATCATATTGACCCGAAGGTCATTAGTTGCAGAAGCACCCAACTCCTGCCCAGTAATTCGGTACCAAAAATCAGCTCTACCTGTTGGCAGGTGCTCTCCCTCCTCTGTTTCAGGACCATAACCAATGTATTCAGTTTCAGGTTCAGGGAAACCAAACCATCCCCTCATGACACTAAGGTAGACCTCATAATACTCACCCATCATAAGAAAACTAATATAGGGTTCATCAGCTGGATATGCAAGCATGATAACTTATATGCTGTTCTATATCGCCATGAATCTAGGAACTTTTGCTTGCATTGTATTATTTGGTCTACGTACCGGAACTGATAACATTCGAGATTATGCAGGATTATATACGAAAGATCCTTTTTTGGCTCTCTCTTCAGCCCTATGTCTCTTATCATAGAAAAAAAGAAAAAACATGATTACTTAAAAAGCATTTTGAAAACTTTCTTTATTTTAAGATAAGAATCGTTTAACCAAAAGTTCCCTTCAAAAATAACCTCTTCCATCAATTTCCACAAGTGTAACCTATATACGTAATCGGTTCCTATACCCCTATCCCTCCTTTTTTTATTTTTAATAACGGTGAGTATAAGATTACTCACTGTCCACCCATAGAAAAAGTTAAGGCGATTTTCGTCTAGGCAAAACAATTTTGACTGGATGGGCGTAGCCAGTGTATTTTATCAGAAAATGGTAAACTAGTCCCAAAATTGTATAATGGGAATTGTACGAGCTTTTGTTTGGCATCAAGTTGAGGAGTTTTAGAACTTATCATCAAAAACAAAAAAGAAAGTTGTAACCTAAGTTACCCAATTGTGCTAGAGGAGGGGCTGGACGAGCCAAGAAGAGGGCGGGATGCGCGATATAATGAAATTGAGTCAATATAAGAGATCTTTCACCACTGATCTTTCTATAGTTGCTGCTTCCGCCACCGCGGCTGCGGCTTCCATCACAGCTTATATGTCTCATCGTTTTTTACTTTTTTAACTTGATTTTTATGTTTTCTACTTATATTTTCCTAATCCCACTTTTACGTCGCATCAATCGACGGTCAGTTATAGATCAGGGTCGAACCACAGAGACGGGACTTACTTCTAAACCTACTTTAAGTTCAAGTAACTCTTTTTGGTGTTTTGGTATAAATTGGGGGGTTTTGCAATTAAGTTGGGTAACAAAACAAATGAGCAATAAGTAAACAGTAGTAATTAAAGCAAGAAGACAGAAACAAGCAAGTAAATAACTCAAATAATCAATAGGATAAGGGTTCCCAGGGTTTAGGATCAGATTTTACTTCAGGATTGGTTTCCTGCGGCCTGGCAGGAGGTACCTGCGGGTCTGTAAGACCTCCTACAGGGCCGCAGGGTTTTTCTGCTGAGGGGCAGGAGACCTCTGCTGGGTTATGTTATGTGTTGTGATTGGTGGTTTGACACACAAGACTAACTTAAACTCCCTCAACTGTCGTTTGTTGGTTGTTTAACAGATCAAGCAAGTCAAATACACCTTTAATTCTCTCCCGAGTACTTAAAATCAATTGAACGCGTTCTAAGGTCAGTTCAACCTCCCGGTTGAACACGAGATTCCCTTCCGGGTTGTCTCGGACTCTAACAAATCAACCTAAACAGTTCCTATATTCAGTTGATAGTTACTCAATATTAATACCGCACTAGGTTTGGCCTTCACCTACGGGTTACCAAGCAACAAGCAAGCAAACATAAGAAAAGACAAGTATCAAGCAGTTCAATATGAAAATCACGACAAATAACTCAGTTAATACATCAATCCATCCATGCAATCATTATCCTACCCTAAGAACTAAGTAAACTACTCAGATCTCATGTTCATACAACAAGAAAGCAAATAAAACAGAGAGTTCATAAATAGAGATACGATAAAACCCTTAATACTTCGTTCTCCACTGCAAGGTATGCTTCCCGGCCTTGAATCCCTCCTTAGGCGCGAAGAAACCTTGGTAAATGATGTCCAACAGCCTTCCCAGGTCTGTTGGCTTCAAGACGGCGTCCGAAGAGTCGAGAGAGGAACCCTAAAGCCTCTGGAATAACTTCCTTTTATAGGGTCTGAGGCGGTTCTGAGGCTGGGACCTTCCATATCTGTCCCTGCGTGGCCGCAGGTCCCATCAACGGGCCGCAGGGTTTAGTTCTAGCCCAGCATAAGTCTTCTAAGGTTGCAGGAGACTCTCCAGGTCGCAGGAGGTGATAACTGGGCCGCAGGGACTACCTGCTGGGCGCAGGGGGGTATTTGCAGGACGCAGGTACCTCCTCTGATCCATCAAACATCTTCTAAAGTTGCAGGCTAGTCTCCAGGGCGCAGGGCTTGTCTGCTGGGGCGCAGGAAAGGTCAACAGGCCGCAGGGGTGTCTTCTGGCTCAGCAGATATCTTCCAAGATGGCAGGTAAGCCTCCAGGGCGCAGGAAAGGTCTGCTGGGGCGCAGGCAATGTTAACTGGCCGCTGGGTACACTTACTGGGGCGCAGGATAGGTTAAACTGGCCCAAATCAGGTGCTATCTCGCTCTAAGTCTCTGTGCATGCATGCAAAGGTCCAATAAAGCTCCAACATGCCATAAAACTCAGCTACACATGTCATTCATCTTCCAAAGCACCTTTCAGTTGTCGGTTTTACTTGGTCAACTGTACAAACCAAGGGACGACTGTTTGGGAGCACCCAGGACAATCCCGCAACCATGTTCATCAGTTGTTTTGCCAGGTTAGATGAACTCAACCCAGGTTACGACATTTCTGGCACTTCGCAACTAGCCATATATGGAATCTACCTAACTCTCAATGATTGGAAGTGAGAAGTGGATGTGTACGTGATTTTGTGGATTCTCACAAGTCACTCCGCTAGGCACTTTGCGTGCTTTGGTAGACTCACTATACTCTCAAGATCACTCTCAACTGGTGTTCGGTGTGTGTAAGGTAAGTTTCACCATTCTCATTGTTTTGACGCAAGCGCCAGGCACAACGAGTAGTCTTTTGTTCTAATCCCTCCAAGATCACACGAGGTGAACTCTTCTTTGGGCATGGGTGCTTTTTCTTGGATATAACACCAAACACTAGGGATTTAGCAGCTAAGGCAGGGTTCCCTTGTGACCCAATGGAACCTGTAAGGGACAGGCACCGAACCCTGTCCATTCTAATTATTGCAGGTCGGAATGGACAACACCTGCCTTTCTTGCGGAACTTGGATAATTCATTTAAGGTGGGTGAAAATGTGTATCAGTGCACATATATGCGGAATCTCACATCCCTCCAATGATTTGTGCCTTAGGCATTTAGTGGATCTCACATTTCACTCATTGTTCCACTCAGTTGGTGTGTGTGTTGGTAAGTTTCACCAAGGTAAGGTTTCCCCATTCAGATAAGGTTAAACAACACATACCAGATAAGGCAGGAAACTGCTCCAAATGTCAAGGAAATGAACCTACAAGTCAGAATAGAGGCACAACACAACAATTGCAATAATATGCCCTTGATTGCAGTTATTTGGACCAATAAGGCTCAAGTTTATACCAAAAGACCCGGTTTTACCCTAAAGAATATATGTGTGAAATACACACATCATGTTGCATGTACGAGTACTTAATTTATGAGTGATTCCGATCAAAGTAATTAATTTATGGGTGGTAACCATTAAATAAAACATCACAAAGCAACTTACCCTACGACAAGAAGTGTTTCTTATCTAAGTACTTCATTTATGGGTCGTAACAATTAAAGAATAGACCACAAAGCATCCATATCCTATGAGGAAGTGTTTCTAACCATAGTGCTTCATTTATGGGTGGTAACCATTCAAGAACACTCTACAAAGCATCATATCTTACTACGAAAAGAATTTTTCTCCGAGTACTTCATTTAAGTGTTATAATCATTCATTAAAACACCACAAAGAACCATAGGTACCACTCTAAGTGTTTCATGTCCGAGTACTTAATTTATGAGTGATTCCGATCAAAGTACTTCATTTAAGTGTTGTAACCATTCATTAAAACACAACAAAGTAGCATAGATACCACTCTAAGTGGTTCTTATCTGAGTACTTCATTTATGGGTTGTATCCATTAAAAAAAACACCACAAAGCATCATATTCAACTAAGACGTGTTTTTTATCATTGTACATCATTTATGAGTGGTAAGCTTTCAAGAAAATGCCACAACGCATCATATCTTACCACGAGAAGAGTTTCTCCTCCGAGTACTTTATTTAAGTGTTGTAACCATTCATTAAAACACAACAAAGAAGCATATATACCACTCTAAGTGTTTCATGTCCGAGTACTTAATTTATGAGTGATTCCGATCAAAGTATTTCATTTAAATGTTGTAACCATTCATTAAAACACAACAAAGAAACATAGATACCACTTTAATTGTTTCTTATCTGAGTACTTCATTTATGGGTTGTAACCATTAAAGAAAACACCACAAAGAATCATATCCTACTAAGACGTGTTTCTGATCAGTGTGCTTCATTTATGAGTGGTAAGCTTTCAAGAAAACGCCACAACGCATCATATCTTACCACGAGAAGACTTTCTTCTCCGAGTACTTCATTTAAGTGTTGATACCATTCATTAAAACACAACAAAGAAGCATATATACCACTCTAAGTGTATCATGTCCGAGTACTTAATTTATGAGTGATTCCGATCAAAGTACTTCATTTAAGTGTTGTAACCAATCATTAAAACACAACAAAGAAGCATAGATACCACTCTAAGTGTTTCTTATCTGAGTACTTCATTCATGGGTTGTATCCAATAAAAAAAACACCACAAAGCATCATATCCAACTAAGACGTGTTTTTTTATCATTGTACATCATTTATGAGTGGTAAGCTTTCAAGAAAACGCCACAACGCATCATATCTTACAACGTGAAGAGTTTCTTCTACGAGTAATTCATTTAAGTGTTGTAACAATTCATTAAAACACAACGAAGAAGCATAGATACAACTCTATGTGTTGCATGTACGAGTACTTAATTTATGAGTGATTCCGATCAAAGTAATTAATTTATGGGTGGTAACCATTAAATAAAACATCACAAAGCAACTTACCCTACGACAAGAAGTGTTTCTTATCTAAGTACTTCATTTATGGGTCGTAACAATTAAAGAATAGACCACAAAGCATCCATATCCTACGAGGAAGTGTTTCTGACCATAGTGCTTCATTTATGGGTGGTAACCATTCAAAAACACTCTACAAAGCATCATATCTTACTACGAAAAGAGTTTTTCTCCGAGTACTTCATTTAAGTGTTATAATCATTCATTAAAACACCACAAAGAACCATAGGTACCACTCTAAGCATCATATCTTACCACTCTAAGTGTTTCATGTCCGAGTACTTAATTTATGAGTGATTCCGATCAAAGTACTTCATTTAAGTGTTGTAACCATTCATTAAAACACAACAAAGTAGCATAGATACCACTCTAAGTGTTTCTTATCTGAGTACTTCATTTATGGGTTGTATCCATTAAAAAAAACACCACAAAGCATCATATCCAACTAAGACGTGTTTTTTATCATTGTACATCATTTATGAGTGGTAAGCTTTCAAGAAAATGCCACAACGCATCATATCTTACCACGAGAAGAGTTTCTCCTCCGAGTACTTTATTTAAGTGTTGTTAACATTCATTAAAACACAACAAAGAAGCATAGATATCACTCTAAGTGTATCATGTCCGAGTACTTAATTTATGAGTGATTCCGATCAAAGTACTTCATTTAAGTGTTGTAACCATTCATTAAAACACAACAAAGAAGCATAGATACCACTCTAATTGTTTCGTATCTGAGTACTTCATTCATGGGTTGTATCCATTAAAAAAAACACCACAAAGCATCATATCCAACTAAGACGTGTTTTTTATCATTGTACATCATTTATGAGTGGTAAGCTTTCAAGAAAATGCCACAATGCATCATATCTTACCACGAGAAGAGTTTCTCCTCCGAGTACTTTATTTAAGTGTTGTTACCATTCATTAAAACACAACAAAGAAGCATAGATACCACTCTAAGTGTATCATGTCCGAGTACTTAATTTATGAGTGATTCCGATCAAAGTACTTCATTTAAGTGTTGTAACCATTCATTAAAACACAACAAAGAAGCATAGATACCACTCTAAGTGTTTCTTATCTGAGTACTTCATTCATGGGTTGTATGCAATAAAAAAAACACCATAAAGCATCATATCCAACTAAGACGTGTTTTTTATCATTGTACATCATTTATGAGTGGTAAGCTTTCAAAAAAATGCCACAACGCATCATATCTTACCACGAGAAGAGTTTCTTCTCCGAGTACTTCATTTAAGTGTTGTTACCATTCATTAAAACTCAACAAAGAAGCATAGATACCACTCTAAGTTTATCATGTCCGAGTACTTAATTTATGAGTGATTCCGATCAAAGTACTTCATTTAATTGTTGTAACCATTCATTAAAACACAACAAAGAAGCATAGATACCACTCTAAGTGTTTCTTATATGAGGACTTCATTCATGGGTTGTATCCAATAAAAAAAACACCACAAAGCATCATATCCAACTAAGACGTGTTTTTTATCATTGTACATCATTTATGAGAGGTAAGCTTTCAAGAAAACGCCACAACGCATCATATCTTACAACGTGAAGAGTTTCTTCTACGAGTAATTCATTTAAGTGTTGTAACCATTCATTAAAACACAACGAAGAAGCATAGATACAACTCTAAATGTTTCTTATCTGAGTACTTCATTTATGGGTTGTAACCATTAAAGAAAACACCACAAAGCATCATATCCAACTAAGACGTGTTTTTTATCATTGTACATCATTTATGAGTGGTAAGTTTTCAAGAAAACGCCACAATGCTTCATATCTTACAACGTGAAGAGTTTCTTCTACGAGTAATTCATTTTAGTGGTGTAACCATTAATTAAAACACAACGAAGAAGCATAGATACAACTCTAAGTGTTGCATGTACGAGTACTTAATTTATGAGTGATTCCGATCAAAGTAATTCATTTATGGGTGGTAACCATTATATAAAACATCAGAAAGCAACTTACCCTATGACAAGAAGTGTTTCTTATCTGAGTACTTCATTTATGGGTCGTAACAATTATAGAAAACACCACAAAGCATCCATATCCTACAAGGAAGTGTTTCTGACCATAGTGCTTCATTTATGGGTGGTAACCATTCAAGAACACTATACAAAGCATCATATCTTACTACGAAAAGAGTTTTTCTCCGAGTACTTCATTTAAGTGTTATAATTATTCATTAAAACACCACAAAGAACCATAGGTACCACTCTAAGCATCATATCTTACCACTCTAAGTGTTTCATGTCCGAGTACTTAATTTATGAGTGATTTCGATCAAAGTACTTCATTTAAGTGTTGTAACCATTCATAAAACAAAACAAAGAACCATAGGTACCACTCTAAGTGTTTCTTATATGATTCCTTCATTAATGGGTTGTAAGCATTAAAGAAAACACCACAGAGCTTCATATCATACTAAAACGTGTTCCTGATCAATGTACATCGTTTATGAGTGGTAAGCTTTCAGGAAAACGCCACAACGCATCAAATAATACCACGAGAAGAGTTTCTACTCTGAGTACTTCATAAAAGTGTTGTAATCATTGATTAAAACACAACAAAGAAGCATAGATACCACTCTAAGTGTTTCATGTCCGAGTACTTAATTTATGAGTGATTCCGATCAAAGTACTTCATTTAAGTGTTGTAACCATTCATTAAAACAAAACAAAGAAGAATAGATATCACACTAAGTGTTTCTTATCTGAGTACTTCATTGATGGGTTTTAACCATTAAAGAAAACACCACTAAGCATCATATACTACTAAGACGTGTTTCTGATCAGTGTCCATCATTTATGAGTGGTAAGCTTTCAAGAAAACGCCACAACGCATCATATATTACCACGAGAAGAGTTTCTTCTCCGAGTAATTCATTAAAGTGTTGTAACCATTCATTAAAAGACAACAAAGAAGCATATATTCCACTCTAAGTGTTTCATGTCCGAGTACTTAATTTATGAGTGATTCCGATCAAAGTACTTCATTTAAGGGTTGTAACCATTCATTAAAACACAACAAAGAAGCATAGAGACCACTCTAATTGTTTCTTATCTGAGTACTTCATTTATGGGTTGTAACCATTACAGAAAACACCACTAAGAATCATATACTACTAAGACGTGTTTCTGATCAGTGTGCATCATTTATGAGTGGTAAGCTTTCAAGAAAATGCCACAACGCATCATATATTACCACGGGAAGAGTTTCTTCTCCGAGTACTTCATTTAAGTGTTGTTACCATTCATTAAAACACAACAAAGAAGCATATATACCACTCTAAGTGTTTCATGTCCGAGTACTTAATTTATGAGTGATTTCGATCAAAGTACTTCATTTAAGTGTTGTAACCATTCATTAAAACACAACAAAATAGCATAGATAACACTCTAAGTGTTTCTTATCTGAGTACTTCATTGATGGGTTGTAACCATTAAAGAAAACACCACTAAGCATCATATACTATTAAGATGTGTTTCTGATCAGTGTACATCATTTATGAGTGGTAAGCTTTCAAGAAAACGCCACAACGCATCATATATTACCACGAGAAGAGTTTCTTCTCCGAGTACTTCATTAAAGTGTTGTAACCATTCATTAAAACACAACAAAGAAGCATATATACCACTCTAAGTGTTTCATGTCCGAGTACTTAATTTACGAGTGATTCCGATCAAAGGACTTCATTTAAGTGTTGTAACCATTCATTAAAACACAACAAAGAAGCATAGATACAACTCTAAGTGTTTCTTATCTGATTACTTCATTAATGGGTTGTAACCATTAAAAAAAACACCACAAAGCATCATATCCAACTAAGACGTGTTTTTTATCATTGTACATCATTTATGAGTGGTAAGATTTCAGGAAAACGCCACAACGCATCAAATAATACCACGAGAAGAGTTTCTACTCTGAGTACTTTATTTAAGTGTTGTAACCATTGATTAAAACACAACAAAGAAGCATATATACCACTCTAAGTGTTTCATGTCCGAGTACTTAATTTATGAGTGATTCCGATCAAAGGACTTCATTTAAGTGTTGTAACCATTCATTAAAACACAACAAAGAAGCATAGATACAACTCTAAGTGTTGCATGTACGAGTACTTAACTTATGAGTGATTCCGATCAAAGTAATTTATTTATGGGTCGTAACCTTTAAGTAAAACATCACAAAGCAAATTACCCTACGACAAGAAGTGTTTCTTATCTAAGTACTTCATTTATGGGTCGTAACAATTAAAGAAAATACCACAAAGCATCTAGATCCTACAAGGAAGTGTTTCTGACCATAATGCTTCATTTATGGGTGGTAACCATTCAAGAACACTCTACAAAGCATCATATCTTACTACGAAAAGAGTTTTTCTCCGAGTACTTCATTTAAGTGTTATAATCATTCATTAAAACACAACAAAGTAGCATAGATACCACTCTAAGTGTTGCATGTACGAGTACTTAACTTATGAGTGATTCCGATCAAAGTAATTTATTTATGGGTCGTAACCTTTAAGTAAAACATCACAAAGCAAATTACCCTACGACAAGAAGTGTTTCTTATCTAAGTACTTCATTTATGGGTCGTAACAAATAAAGAAAACACCACAAAGCATCCATATCCTATGAGGAAGTGTTTCTGACCATAATGCTTCATTTATGGGTAGTAACCATTCAAGAACACTCTACAAAGCATCATATCTTACTACGAAAAGAGTTTTTCTCCGAGTACTTCATTTAAGTGTTATAATCATTCATTAAAACACCACAAAGAACCATAGGTACCACTCTAAGCATCATATCTTACCACTCTAAGTGTTTCATGTCCGAGTACTTAATTTATGAGTGATTTCGATCAAAGTACTTCATTTAAGTGTTGTAACCATTCATAAAACAAAACAAAGAACCATAGGTACCACTCTAAGTGTTTCTTATCTGATTACTTCATTAATGGGTTGTAACCATTAAAAAAAACACCACAAAGCATCATATCCAACTAAGACGTGTTTTTTATCATTGTACATCATTTATGAGTGGTAAGATTTCAGGAAAACGCCACAACGCATCAAATAATACCACGAGAAGAGTTTCTACTCTGAGTACTTTATTTAAGTGTTGTAACCATTGATTAAAACACAACAAAGAAGCATATATACCACTCTAAGTGTTTCATGTCCGAGTACTTAATTTATGAGTGATTCCGATCAAAGGACTTCATTTAAGTGTTGTAACCATTCATTAAAACACAACAAAGAAGCATAGATACAACTCTAAGTGTTGCATGTACGAGTACTTAACTTATGAGTGATTCCGATCAAAGTAATTTATTTATGGGTCGTAACCTTTAAGTAAAACATCACAAAGCAAATTACCCTACGACAAGAAGTGTTTCTTATCTAAGTACTTCATTTATGGGTCGTAACAAATAAAGAAAACACCACAAAGCATCCATATCCTATGAGGAAGTGTTTCTGACCATAATGCTTCATTTATGGGTGGTAACCATTCAAGAACACTCTACAAAGCATCATATCTTACTACGAAAAGAGTTTTTCTCCGAGTACTTCATTTAAGTGTTATAATCATTCATTAAAACACCACAAAGAAGCATAGATACCACTCTATGTGTTTCATTTCCGAGTACTTAATTTATGAGTGATTCCGATCAAAGTACTTCATTTAAGTGTTGTAACCATTCATTAAAACAAAACAAAGAAGCATAGATACCACACTAAGTGTTTCTTATCTGAGTACTTCATTGATGGGTTTTAACCATTAAAGAAAACACCACTAAGCATCATATACTACTAAGACGTGTTTCTGATCAGTGTCCATCATTTATGAGTGGTAAGCTTTCAAGAAAACGCCACAACGCATCATATATTACCACGAGAAGAGTTTCTTCTCCGAGTAATTCATTAAAGTGTTGTAACCATTCATTAAAACACAACAAAGAAGCATATATACCACTCTAAGTGTTTCATGTCCGAGTACTTAATTTATGAGTGATTCCGATCAAAGTACTTCATTTAAGTGTTGTAACCATTCATTAAAACACAACAAAGAAGCATAGATACCACTCTAATTGTTTCTTATCTGAGTACTTCATTTATGGGTTGTAACCATTACAGAAAACACCACTAAGCATCATATACTACTAAGACGTGTTTCTGATCAGTGTGCATCATTTATGAGTGGTAAGCTTTCAAGAAAATGCCACAACGCATCATTATATTACCACGAGAAGAGTTTCTTCTCCGAGTACTTCATTTAAGTGTTGTTACCATTCATTAAAACACAACAAAGAAGCATATATACCACTCTAAGTGTTTCATGTCCGAGTACTTAATTTATGAGTGATTTCGATCAAAGTACTTCATTTAAGTGTTGTAACCATTCATTAAAACACAACAAAATAGCATAGATAACACTCTAAGTGTTTCTTATCTGAGTACTTCATTAATGGGTTGTAACCATTAAAGTAAACACCACTAAGCATCATATACTACTAAGTTGTGTTTCTGATCAGTGTACATCATTTATGAGTGGTAAACTTTCAAGAAAACGCCACAACGCATCATATATTACGACGAGAAGAGTTTCTTCTCCGAGTACTTCATTAAAGTGTTGTAACCATTCATTAAAACACAACAAAGAAGCATAGATACAACTCTAAGTGTTGCATGTACGAGTACTTAACTTATGAGTGATTCCGATCAAAGTAATTTATTTATGGGTCGTAACCATTAAGTAAAACATCACAAAGCAACTTACCCTACGACAAGAAGTGTTTCTTATCTGAGTACTTCATTTATGGGTCGTAACAAATAAAGAAAACACCACAAAGCATCCATATCCTATGAGGAAGTGTTTCTGACCATAATGCTTCATTTATGGGTGGTAACCATTCAAGAACACTCTACAAAGCATCATATCTTACTACGAAAAGAGTTTTTCTCCGAGTACTTCATTTAAGTGTTATAATCATTCATTAAAACACCACAAAGAACCATAGGTACCACTCTAAGCATCATATCTTACCACTCTAAGTGTTTCATGTCCGAGTACTTAATTTATGAGTGATTTCGATCAAAGTACTTCATTTAAGTGTTGTAACCATTCATAAAACAAAACAAAGAACCATAGGTACCACTCTAAGTGTTTCTTATCTGATTACTTCATTAATGGGTTGTAACCATTAAAGAAAACACACCAGAGCTTCATATCATACTAAAAAGTGTTCTTGATCAGTGTACATCGTTTATGAGTGGTAAGATTTCAGGAAAACGCCACAACGCATCAAATAATACCACGAGAAGAGTTTCTACTCTGAGTACTTCATAAAAATGTTGTAACCATTGATTAAAACACAACAAAGAAGCATATATACCACTCTAAGTGTTTCATGTCCGAGTACTTAATTTATGAGTGATTCCGATCAAAGGACTTCATTTAAGTGTTGTAACCATTCATTAAAACACAACAAAGAAGCATAGATACAACTCTAAGTGTTGCATGTACGAGTACTTAACTTATGAGTGATTCCGATCAAAGTAATTTATTTATGGGTCGTAACCTTTAAGTAAAACATCACAAAGCAAATTACCCTACGACAAGAAGTGTTTCTTATCTAAGTACTTCATTTATGGGTCGTAACAAATAAAGAAAACACCACAAAGCATCCATATCCTATGAGGAAGTGTTTCTGACCATAATGCTTCATTTATGGGTGGTAACCATTCAAGAACACTCTACAAAGCATCATATCTTACTACGAAAAGAGTTTTTCTCCGAGTACTTCATTTAAGTGTTATAATCATTCATTAAAACACCACAAAGAAGCATAGATACCACTCTAAGTGTTTCATGTCCGAGTACTTAATTTATGAGTGATTCCGATCAAAGTACTTCATTTAAGTGTTGTAACCATTCATTAAAACAAAACAAAGAAGCATAGATACCACACTAAGTGTTTCTTATCTGAGTACTTCATTGATGGGTTTTAACCATTAAAGAAAACACCACTAAGCATCATATACTACTAAGACGTGTTTCTGATCAGTGTCCATCATTTATGAGTGGTAAGCTTTCAAGAAAACGCCACAACGCATCATATATTACCACGAGAAGAGTTTCTTCTCCGAGTAATTCATTAAAGTGTTGTAACCATTCATTAAAACACAACAAAGAAGCATATATACCACTCTAAGTGTTTCATGTCCGAGTACTTAATTTATGAGTGATTCCGATCAAAGTACTTCATTTAAGTGTTGTAACCATTCATTAAAACACAACAAAGAAGCATAGATACCACTCTCATTGTTTCTTATCTGAGTACTTCATTTATGGGTTGTAACCATTACAGAAAACACCACTAAGCATCATATACTACTAAGACGTGTTTCTGATCAGTGTGCATCATTTATTAGTGGTAAGCTTTCAAGAAAATGCCACAACGCATCATTATATTACCACGAGAAGAGTTTCTTCTCCGAGTATTTCATTTAAGTGTTGTTACCATTCATTAAAACACAACAAAGAAGCATATATACCACTCTAAGTGTTTCATGTCCGAGTACTTAATTTATGAGTGATTTCGATCAAAGTACTTCATTTAAGTGTTGTAACCATTCATTAAAACACAACAAAATAGCATAGATAACACTCTAAGTGTTTCTTATCTGAGTACTTCATTAATGGGTTGTAACCATTAAAGTAAACACCACTAAGCATCATATACTACTAAGTTGTGTTTCTGATCAGTGTACATCATTTATGAGTGGTAAACTTTCAAGAAAACGCCACAACGCATCATATATTACGACGAGAAGAGTTTCTTCTCCGAGTACTTCATTAAAGTGTTGTAACCATTCATTAAAACACAACAAAGAAGCATAGATACAACTCTAAGTGTTGCATGTACGAGTACTTAACTTATGAGTGATTCCGATCAAAGTAATTTATTTATGGGTCGTAACCATTAAGTAAAACATCACAAAGCAACTTACCCTACGACAAGAAGTGTTTCTTATCTGAGTACTTCATTTATGGGTCGTAACAAATAAAGAAAACACCACAAAGCATCCATATCCTATGAGGAAGTGTTTCTGACCATAATGCTTCATTTATGGGTGGTAACCATTCAAGAACACTCTACAAAGCATCATATCTTACTACGAAAAGAGTTTTTCTCCGAGTACTTCATTTAAGTGTTATAATCATTCATTAAAACACCACAAAGAACCATAGGTACCACTCTAAGCATCATATCTTACCACTCTAAGTGTTTCATGTCCGAGTACTTAATTTATGAGTGATTTCGATCAAAGTACTTCATTTAAGTGTTGTAACCATTCATAAAACAAAACAAAGAACCATAGGTACCACTCTAAGTGTTTCTTATCTGATTACTTCATTAATGGGTTGTAACCATTAAAGAAAACACACCAGAGCTTCATATCATACTAAAAAGTGTTCTTGATCAGTGTACATCGTTTATGAGTGGTAAGATTTCAGGAAAACGCCACAACGCATCAAATAATACCACGAGAAGAGTTTCTACTCTGAGTACTTCATAAAAATGTTGTAACCATTGATTAAAACACAACAAAGAAGCATATATACCACTCTAAGTGTTTCATGTCCGAGTACTTAATTTATGAGTGATTCCGATCAAAGGACTTCATTTAAGTGTTGTAACCATTCATTAAAACACAACAAAGAAGCATAGATACAACTCTAAGTGTTGCATGTACGAGTACTTAACTTATGAGTGATTCCGATCAAAGTAATTTATTTATGGGTCGTAACCTTTAAGTAAAACATCACAAAGCAAATTACCCTACGACAAGAAGTGTTTCTTATCTAAGTACTTCATTTATGGGTCGTAACAAATAAAGAAAACACCACAAAGCATCCATATCCTATGAGGAAGTGTTTCTGACCATAATGCTTCATTTATGGGTGGTAACCATTCAAGAACACTCTACAAAGCATCATATCTTACTACGAAAAGAGTTTTTCTCCGAGTACTTCATTTAAGTGTTATAATCATTCATTAAAACACCACAAAGAAGCATAGATACCACTCTAAGTGTTTCATGTCCGAGTACTTAATTTATGAGTGATTCCGATCAAAGTACTTCATTTAAGTGTTGTAACCATTCATTAAAACAAAACAAAGAAGCATAGATACCACACTAAGTGTTTCTTATCTGAGTACTTCATTGATGGGTTTTAACCATTAAAGAAAACACCACTAAGCATCATATACTACTAAGACGTGTTTCTGATCAGTGTCCATCATTTATGAGTGGTAAGCTTTCAAGAAAACGCCACAACGCATCATATATTACCACGAGAAGAGTTTCTTCTCCGAGTAATTCATTAAAGTGTTGTAACCATTCATTAAAACACAACAAAGAAGCATATATACCACTCTAAGTGTTTCATGTCCGAGTACTTAATTTATGAGTGATTCCGATCAAAGTACTTCATTTAAGTGTTGTAACCATTCATTAAAACACAACAAAGAAGCATAGATACCACTCTCATTGTTTCTTATCTGAGTACTTCATTTATGGGTTGTAACCATTACAGAAAACACCACTAAGCATCATATACTACTAAGACGTGTTTCTGATCAGTGTGCATCATTTATTAGTGGTAAGCTTTCAAGAAAATGCCACAACGCATCATTATATTACCACGAGAAGAGTTTCTTCTCCGAGTATTTCATTTAAGTGTTGTTACCATTCATTAAAACACAACAAAGAAGCATATATACCACTCTAAGTGTTTCATGTCCGAGTACTTAATTTATGAGTGATTTCGATCAAAGTACTTCATTTAAGTGTTGTAACCATTCATTAAAACACAACAAAATAGCATAGATAACACTCTAAGTGTTTCTTATCTGAGTACTTCATTAATGGGTTGTAACCATTAAAGTAAACACCACTAAGCATCATATACTACTAAGTTGTGTTTCTGATCAGTGTACATCATTTATGAGTGGTAAACTTTCAAGAAAACGCCACAACGCATCATATATTACGACGAGAAGAGTTTCTTCTCCGAGTACTTCATTAAAGTGTTGTAACCATTCATTAAAACACAACAAAGAAGCATAGATACAACTCTAAGTGTTGCATGTACGAGTACTTAACTTATGAGTGATTCCGATCAAAGTAATTTATTTATGGGTCGTAACCATTAAGTAAAACATCACAAAGCAACTTACCCTACGACAAGAAGTGTTTCTTATCTGAGTACTTCATTTATGGGTCGTAACAAATAAAGAAAACACCACAAAGCATCCATATCCTATGAGGAAGTGTTTCTGACCATAATGCTTCATTTATGGGTGGTAACCATTCAAGAACACTCTACAAAGCATCATATCTTACTACGAAAAGAGTTTTTCTCCGAGTACTTCATTTAAGTGTTATAATCATTCATTAAAACACCACAAAGAACCATAGGTACCACTCTAAGCATCATATCTTACCACTCTAAGTGTTTCATGTCCGAGTACTTAATTTATGAGTGATTTCGATCAAAGTACTTCATTTAAGTGTTGTAACCATTCATAAAACAAAACAAAGAACCATAGGTACCACTCTAAGTGTTTCTTATCTGATTACTTCATTAATGGGTTGTAACCATTAAAGAAAACACACCAGAGCTTCATATCATACTAAAAAGTGTTCTTGATCAGTGTACATCGTTTATGAGTGGTAAGATTTCAGGAAAACGCCACAACGCATCAAATAATACCACGAGAAGAGTTTCTACTCTGAGTACTTCATAAAAATGTTGTAACCATTGATTAAAACACAACAAAGAAGCATATATACCACTCTAAGTGTTTCATGTCCGAGTACTTAATTTATGAGTGATTCCGATCAAAGGACTTCATTTAAGTGTTGTAACCATTCATTAAAACACAACAAAGAAGCATAGATACAACTCTAAGTGTTGCATGTACGAGTACTTAACTTATGAGTGATTCCGATCAAAGTAATTTATTTATGGGTCGTAACCTTTAAGTAAAACATCACAAAGCAAATTACCCTACGACAAGAAGTGTTTCTTATCTAAGTACTTCATTTATGGGTCGTAACAAATAAAGAAAACACCACAAAGCATCCATATCCTATGAGGAAGTGTTTCTGACCATAATGCTTCATTTATGGGTGGTAACCATTCAAGAACACTCTACAAAGCATCATATCTTACTACGAAAAGAGTTTTTCTCCGAGTACTTCATTTAAGTGTTATAATCATTCATTAAAACACCACAAAGAAGCATAGATACCACTCTAAGTGTTTCATGTCCGAGTACTTAATTTATGAGTGATTCCGATCAAAGTACTTCATTTAAGTGTTGTAACCATTCATTAAAACAAAACAAAGAAGCATAGATACCACACTAAGTGTTTCTTATCTGAGTACTTCATTGATGGGTTTTAACCATTAAAGAAAACACCACTAAGCATCATATACTACTAAGACGTGTTTCTGATCAGTGTCCATCATTTATGAGTGGTAAGCTTTCAAGAAAACGCCACAACACATCATATATTACCACGAGAAGAGTTTCTTCTCCGAGTAATTCATTAAAGTGTTGTAACCATTCATTAAAACACAACAAAGAAGCATATATACCACTCTAAGTGTTTCATGTCCGAGTACTTAATTTATGAGTGATTCCGATCAAAGTACTTCATTTAAGTGTTGTAACCATTCATTAAAACACAACAAAGAAGCATAGATACCACTCTCATTGTTTCTTATCTGAGTACTTCATTTATGGGTTGTAACCATTACAGAAAACACCACTAAGCATCATATACTACTAAGACGTGTTTCTGATCAGTGTGCATCATTTATTAGTGGTAAGCTTTCAAGAAAATGCCACAACGCATCATTATATTACCACGAGAAGAGTTTCTTCTCCGAGTATTTCATTTAAGTGTTGTTACCATTCATTAAAACACAACAAAGAAGCATATATACCACTCTAAGTGTTTCATGTCCGAGTACTTAATTTATGAGTGATTTCGATCAAAGTACTTCAATTAAGTGTTGTAACCATTCATTAAAACACAACAAAATAGCATAGATAACACTCTAAGTGTTTCTTATCTGAGTACTTCATTGATGGGTTGTAACCATTAAAGAAAACACCACTAAGCATCATATACTACTAAGTTGTGTTTCTGATCAGTGTACATCATTTATGAGTGGTAAACTTTCAAGAAAACGCCACAACGCATCATATATTACGACGAGAAGAGTTTCTTCTCCGAGTACTTCATTAAAGTGTTGTAACCATTCATTAAAACACAACAAAGAAGCTTATATACCACTCTAAGTGTTTCATGTCCGAGTACTTAATTTATGAGTGATTCCGATCAAAGGACTTCATTTAAGTGTTGTAACCATTCATTAAAACACAACAAAGAAGCATAGATACAACTCTAAGTGTTGCATGTACGAGTACTTAACTTATGAGTGATTCCGATCAAAGTAATTTATTTATGGGTCGTAACCATTAAGTAAAACATCACAAAGCAACTTACCCTACGACAAGAAGTGTTTCTTATCTGAGTATTTCATTTATGGGTCGTAACAAATAAAGAAAACACCACAAAGCATCCATATCCTATGAGGAAGTGTTTCTGACCATAATGCTTCATTTATGGGTGGTAACCATTCAAGAACACTCTACAAAGCATCATATCTTACTACAAAAAGAGTTTTTCTCCGAGTACTTCATTTAAGTGTTATAATCATTCATTAAAACACCACAAAGAACCATAGGTACCACTCTAAGCATCATATCTTACCACTCTAAGTGTTTCATGTCCGAGTACTTAATTTATGAGTGATTTTGATCAAAGTACTTCATTTAAGTGTTGTAACCATTCATAAAACAAAACAAAGAACCATAGGTACCACTCTAAGTGTTTCTTATGTGATTACTTCATTAATGGGTTGTAAGCATTAAAGAAAACACCACAGAGCTTCATATCATACTAAAAAGTGTTCCTGATCAGTGTACATCGTTTATGAGTGGTAAGATTTCAGGAAAACGCCACTACGCATCAAATAATACCACGGGAAGAGTTTCTACTTTGAGTACTTCATAAAAATGTTGTAACCATTGATTAAAACACAACAAAGAAGCATAGATACCACTCTAAGTGTTTCATGTCCGAGTACTTAATTTATGAGTGATTCCGATCAAAGTACTTCTTTAAGTGTTGTAACCATTCATTAAAACAAAACAAAGAAGCATAGATACCACTCTAAGTGTTTCATGTCCTAGTACTTAATTTATGAGTGATTCCGATCAAAGTACTTCATTTAAGTGTTGTAACCATTCATAAAACAAAACAAAGAACCATAGGTACCACTCTAAGTGTTTCTTATCTGAGTACTTCATTTATGGGTTGTAACCATTAAAGAAAACACCACAAAGAATCATATCCTACTAAGACGTGTTTCTGATCAGTGTGCTTCATTTATGAGTGGTAAGCTTTCAAGAAAACGCCACAACGCATCATATCTTACCACGAGAAGACTTTCTTCTCCGAGTACTTCATTTAAGTGTTGATACCATTCATTAAAACACAACAAAGAAGCATAGATACCACTCTAAGTGTATCATGTCCGAGTACTTAATTTATGAGTGATTCCGATCAAAGTACTTCATTTAAGTGTTGTAACCATTCATTAAAACACAACAAAGAAGCATAGATACCACTCTAAGTGTTTCTTATCTGAGTACTACATTCATGGGTTGTATCCAATAAAAAAAACACCACAAAGCATCATTTCCAACTAAGACGTGTTTCTGATCAGTGTACATCATTTATGAGTGGTAAGCTTTCAAGAAAACGCCACAACGCATCATATCTTACCACGAGAAGAGTTTCTTCTCCGAGTACTTCATTAAAGTGTTGTAACCATTCATTAAAACACAACAAAGAAGCATATATACCTCTCTAAGTGTTTCATGTCGGAGTACTTAATTTATGAGTGATTCCGATCAAAGTACTTCATTTAAGTGTTGTAACCATTCATTAAAACACAACAAAGAAGCATAGATACCACTCAAATTGTTTCTTATCTGAGTACTTCATTTATGGGTTGTAACCATTTAAGAAAACACCACAAAGCATCATATCCTACTAAGACGTGTTTCTGATCAGTGTGCATCATTTATGAGTGGTAAGCTTTCAAGAAAACACCACAACACATCATATCTTACAACGTGAAGAGTTTCTTCTACGAGTAATTCATTTAAGTGTTGTAACCATTCATTAAAACACAACGAAGAAGCATAGATACCACTCTAAGTGTTGCATGTACGAGTACTTAATTTATGAGTGATTCCGATCAAAGTAATTCATTTATGTGTGGTAACCATTAAATAAAACATCACAAAGCAACTTACCCTACGACAAGAAGTGTTTCTTAACTGAGTATTTCATTTATGGGTCATAACAATTTAAGAAAACACCACAAAGCATCCATATCCTACGAGGAAGTGTTTCTGACCATAGTGCTTCATTTATGGGTGTTAACCATTCAAGAACACTCTACAAAGCATCATATCTTACTACGAAAAGAGTTTTTCTCCGAGTACTTCATTTAAGTGTTATAATCATTCATTAAAACACCACAAAGAACCATAGGTACCACTCTAAGCATCATATCTTACCACTCTAAGTGTTTCATGTCCGAGTACTTAATTTATGAGTGATTTCGATCAAAGTACTTCATTTAAGTGTTGTAACCATTCATAAAACAAAACAAAGAACCATAGGTACCACTCTAAGTGTTTCTTATCTGATTCCTTCATTAATGGGTTGTAACCATTAAAGAAAACACCACAGAGCTTCATATCATACTAAAACGTGTTCCTGATCAGTGTACATCGTTTATGAGTGGTAAGCTTTCAGGAAAATGCCACAACGCATCAAATAATACCACGAGAAGAGTTTCTACTCCGAGTACTTCATAAAAGTGTTGTAACCATTCATTAAAACACAACAAAGAAGCATAGATACCACTCTAAGTGTTTCATGTCCGAGTACTTAATTTATGAGTGATTCCGATCAAAGTACTTCATTTAAGTGTTGTAACCATTCATTAAAACAAAACAAAGAAGCATATATACCACTCTAAGTGTTTCTTAACTGAGTACTTCATTGATGGGTTGTAACCATTAAAGAAAACACCACAAAGCATCATATACTACTAAGACGTGTTTCTGATCAGTGTACATCATTTATGAGTGGTAAGCTTTCAAGAAAACCCCACAACGCATCATATATTAGCACGAGAACAGTTTCTTCTCCGAGTACTTCATTAAAGTGTTGTAACCATTCATTAAAACACAACAAAGAAGCATAGATACCACTCTAAGTGTTTCATGTCCGAGTACTTAATTTATGAGTGATTCCGATCAAAGTACTTCATTTAAGTGTTGTAACCATTCATTAAAACAAAACAAAGAACCATAGGTACCACTCTAAGCATCATATCTTACCACTCCAAGTGTTTCATGTCCGAGTACTTAATTTATGAGTGATTTCGATCAAAGTACTTCATTTAAGTGTTGGAACAATTCATTAAAAGAAAACAAAGAAGCATAGATACCACACTAAGTGTTTCTTATATGAGTACTTCATTGATGGGTTGTAACCATTAAAGAAAACACCACAAAGCATCATATACTACTAAGACGTGTTTCTGATCAGTGTACATCATTTATGAGTGGTAAGCTTTCAAGAAAACGCCACAACGCATCATATATTAGCACGAGAACAGTTTATTCTCCGAGTACTTCATTAAAGTGTTGTAACCATTCATTAAAACACAACAAAGAAGCATAGATACCACTCTAAGTGTTTCATGTCCGAGTACTTAATTTATGAGTGATTCCGATCAAAGTACTTCATTTAAGTGTTGTAACCATTCATTAAAACAAAACAAAGAAGCATATATACCACTCTAAGTGTTTCTTATCTGAGTACTTCATTGATGGGTTGTAACCATTAAAGAAAACACCACAAAGCATCATATACTACTAAGACGTGTTTCTTATCAGTGTGCATCATTTATGAGTGGTAAGCTTTCAAGAAAACCCCACAACGCATTATATATTACCACGAGAACAGTTTCTTGTCCGAGTACTTCATTAAAGTGTTGAAACCATTCATTAAAACACAACAAAGAAGCATGTATACCACTCTAAATGTTTAATGTCCGAGTACTTAATTTATTAGTGATTCCGATCAAAGTACTTCATTTAAGTGTTGTAACCATTCATTAAAACAAAACAAAGAAGCATAGATACCACTCTAAATGTTTCTTATCTGAGTACTTCATTTATGGGTTGTAACCATTAAAGAAAACACCACAAAGCATCATATACTACTAAGACGTGTTTCTGATTAGTGTACATCATTTATGAGTGGTAAGCTTTCAAGAAAACCCCACAACGCATCATATATTAGCACGAGAACAATTTCTTCTCCGAGTACTTCATTAAAGTATTGTAACCATTCATTAAAACACAACAAAAAACCATAGATACCACTCTAAGTGTTTCATGTCCGAGTACTTAATTTATGAGTGATTCCGATCAAAGTACTTCATTTAAGTGTTCGAACCATTCATTAAAACAAAACAAAGAAGCATAGATACCACACTAAGTGTTTCTTATCTGAGTACTTCATTGATGGGTTGTAACCATTAAAGAAAACACCACAAAGCATCATATACTACTAAGACGTGTTTCTGATTAGTGTACATCATTTATGAGTGGTAAGCTTTCAAGAAAACCCCACAACGCATTATATATTAGCACGAGAACAATTTCTTCTCCGAGTACTTCATTAAAGTATTGTAACCATTCATTAAAACACAACAAAAAACCATAGATACCACTCTAAGTGTTTCATATCCGAGTACTTAATTTATGAGTGATTCCGATCAAAGTACTTCATTTAAGTGTTCGAACCATTCATTAAAACAAAACAAAGAAGCATAGATACCACACTAAGTGTTTCTTATATGAGTACTTCATTGATGGGTTGTAACCATTAAAGAAAACACCACTAAGCATCATATACTACTAAGACGTGTTCTTATCAGTGTCCATCATTTTTGAGTGGTAAGCTTTCAAGAAAAAGCCACAACGCATCATATATTACCACGAGAAGATTTCTTCTCCGAGTACTTCATTCAAGTGTTGTAACCATTCATTAAAACACAACAAAGAAGCATAGATACCACTCTATGTGTTTCATGTCCGAGTACTTAATTTATGAGTGATTCCGATCAAAGTACTTCATTTAAGTGTTGTAACCATTCAGTAAAACAAAACAAAGAAGCATAGATACCACTCTAAATGTTTCTTATCTGAGTACTTCATTGATGGGTTGTAACCATTAAAGAAAACACCACAAAGCATCATATACTACTAAGACGTGTTTCTTATCAGTGTGCATCATTTATGAGTGGTAAGCTTTCAAGAAAACGCCACAACGCATCATATCTTACAACGTGAAGAGTTTCTTCTACGAGTAATTAATTTAAGTGTTGTAACCATTCATTAAAACACAACGAAAAGCATAGATACAACTCTAAGTGTTGCATGTACGAGTACTTAATTTATGAGTGATTCCGATCAATGTAATTCATTTATGGGTGGTAACCATTAAATAAAACAAAACAAAGAACCATCGGTACCACTCTAAGTGTTTCTTATCTGATTACTTCATTGATGGGTTGTAACCATTAAAGAAAACACCACAGAGCTTCATATCATACTAAAACGTGTTCCTGATCAGTGTACATCGTTTATGAGTGGTAAGCTTTCAGGAAAATGCCACAACGCATCAAATAATTCCACGAGAAGAGTTTCTACTCCGAGTACTTCATAAAAGTGTTGTAACCATTCATTAAAACACAACAAAGAAGCATAGATACCACTCTAAGTGTTTCATGTCCGAGTACTTAATTTATGAGTGATTCCGATCAAAGTACTTCATTTAAGTGTTGTAACCATTCATTAAAACAAAACAAAGAACCATAGGTACCACTCTAAGCATCATATATTACCACTCCAAGTGTTTCATGTCCGAGTACTTAATTTATGAGTGATTTCGATCAAAGTACTTCAGTTAAGTGTTGGAACCATCCATTAAAAGAAAACAAAGAAGCATAGATACCACACTAAGTGTTTCTTATCTGAGTACTTCATTGATGGGTTGTAACCATTAAAGAAAACACCACAAAGCATCATATACTACTAAGACGTGTTTCTTATCAGTGTCCATGATTTATGAGTGGTAAGCTTTCAAGAAAAAGCCACAACGCATCATATATTACCACGAGAAGATTTCTTCTCCGAGTACTTCATTAAAGTGTTGTAAACATTCATTAAAACACAACAAAGAAGCATAGATACCACTCTAAGTGTTTCATGTCCGAGTACTAAATTTATGAGTGATTCCGATCAAAGTACTTCTTTTAAGTGTTGTAACCATTCATTAAAACAAAACAAAGAAGCATAGATACCACTCTAAATGTTTCTTATATGAGTACTTCATTGATGGGTTGTAACCATTAAAGAAAACACCACAAAGCATCATATACTACTAAGACGTGTTTCTTATCAGTGTGCATCATTTATGAGTGGTAAGCTTTCAAGAAAACCCCACAACGCATTATATATTACCACGAGAAGATTTCTTCTCCGAGTACTTCATTAAAGTGTTGTAAGCATTCATTAAAACACAACAAAGAAGCATAGATACCACTCTAAATGTTTCATGTCCGAGTACTTAATTTATGAGTGATTCCGATCAAAGTACTTCATTTAAGTGTTATAATCATTCATTAAAACACTACAAAGTAGCATAGATACCACTCTAAGTGTTTCTTATCTGAGTATTTCATTCATGGGTTGTATCCAATAAAAAAAACACCACAAAGCATCATATCCAACTAAGACGTGTTTTTTTTCATTGTACATCATTTATGTGTGGTAAGCTTCCAAGAAAACGCCACAACGCATCATATCTTACAACGTGAAGAGTTTCTTCTACGAGTAATTCATTTAAGTGTTGTAACCATTCATTAAAACACAACGAAGAAGCATAGATACCACTCTAAGTGTTTCATGTCCGAGTACTTAATTTATGAGTGATTCCGATCAAAGTACTTCATTTAAGTGTTGTAACCATTCATTAAAACACAACAAAGAAGCATATATACCCCTCTAAGTGTTTCTTATCTGATTCCTTCATTAATGGGTTGTAACCATTAAAGAAAACACCACAGAGCTTCATATCATACTAAAACGTGTTCCTGATCAGTGTACATCGTTTATGAGTGGTAAGCTTTCAGGAAAATGCCACAACGCATCAAATAATACCACGAGAAGAGTTTCTACTCCGAGTACTTCATAAAAGTGTTGTAACCATTCATTAAAACACAACAAAGAAGCATAGATACCACTCTAAGTGTTTCATGTCCGAGTACTTAATTTATGAGTGATTCCGATCAAAGTACTTCATTTAAGTGTTCGAACCATTCATTAAAACAAAACAAAGAAGCATAGATACCACACTAAGTGTTTCTTATCTGAGTACTTCATTGATGGGTTGTAACCATTAAAGAAAACACCACAAAGCATCATATACTACTAAGACGTGTTTCTGATTAGTGTACATCATTTATGAGTGGTAAGCTTTCAAGAAAACCCCACAACGCATTATATATTAGCACGAGAACAATTTCTTCTCCGAGTACTTCATTAAAGTATTGTAACCATTCATTAAAACACAACAAAAAACCATAGATACCACTCTAAGTGTTTCATATCCGAGTACTTAATTTATGAGTGATTCCGATCAAAGTACTTCATTTAAGTGTTCGAACCATTCATTAAAACAAAACAAAGAAGCATAGATACCACACTAAGTGTTTCTTATATGAGTACTTCATTGATGGGTTGTAACCATTAAAGAAAACACCACTAAGCATCATATACTACTAAGACGTGTTCTTATCAGTGTCCATCATTTTTGAGTGGTAAGCTTTCAAGAAAAAGCCACAACGCATCATATATTACCACGAGAAGATTTCTTCTCCGAGTACTTCATTCAAGTGTTGTAACCATTCATTAAAACACAACAAAGAAGCATAGATACCACTCTATGTGTTTCATGTCCGAGTACTTAATTTATGAGTGATTCCGATCAAAGTACTTCATTTAAGTGTTGTAACCATTCAGTAAAACAAAACAAAGAAGCATAGATACCACTCTAAATGTTTCTTATCTGAGTACTTCATTGATGGGTTGTAACCATTAAAGAAAACACCACAAAGCATCATATACTACTAAGACGTGTTTCTTATCAGTGTGCATCATTTATGAGTGGTAAGCTTTCAAGAAAACGCCACAACGCATCATATCTTACAACGTGAAGAGTTTCTTCTACGAGTAATTAATTTAAGTGTTGTAACCATTCATTAAAACACAACGAAAAGCATAGATACAACTCTAAGTGTTGCATGTACGAGTACTTAATTTATGAGTGATTCCGATCAATGTAATTCATTTATGGGTGGTAACCATTAAATAAAACAAAACAAAGAACCATCGGTACCACTCTAAGTGTTTCTTATCTGATTACTTCATTGATGGGTTGTAACCATTAAAGAAAACACCACAGAGCTTCATATCATACTAAAACGTGTTCCTGATCAGTGTACATCGTTTATGAGTGGTAAGCTTTCAGGAAAATGCCACAACGCATCAAATAATTCCACGAGAAGAGTTTCTACTCCGAGTACTTCATAAAAGTGTTGTAACCATTCATTAAAACACAACAAAGAAGCATAGATACCACTCTAAGTGTTTCATGTCCGAGTACTTAATTTATGAGTGATTCCGATCAAAGTACTTCATTTAAGTGTTGTAACCATTCATTAAAACAAAACAAAGAACCATAGGTACCACTCTAAGCATCATATATTACCACTCCAAGTGTTTCATGTCCGAGTACTTAATTTATGAGTGATTTCGATCAAAGTACTTCAGTTAAGTGTTGGAACCATCCATTAAAAGAAAACAAAGAAGCATAGATACCACACTAAGTGTTTCTTATCTGAGTACTTCATTGATGGGTTGTAACCATTAAAGAAAACACCACAAAGCATCATATACTACTAAGACGTGTTTCTTATCAGTGTCCATGATTTATGAGTGGTAAGCTTTCAAGAAAAAGCCACAACGCATCATATATTACCACGAGAAGATTTCTTCTCCGAGTACTTCATTAAAGTGTTGTAAACATTCATTAAAACACAACAAAGAAGCATAGATACCACTCTAAGTGTTTCATGTCCGAGTACTAAATTTATGAGTGATTCCGATCAAAGTACTTCTTTTAAGTGTTGTAACCATTCATTAAAACAAAACAAAGAAGCATAGATACCACTCTAAATGTTTCTTATATGAGTACTTCATTGATGGGTTGTAACCATTAAAGAAAACACCACAAAGCATCATATACTACTAAGACGTGTTTCTTATCAGTGTGCATCATTTATGAGTGGTAAGCTTTCAAGAAAACCCCACAACGCATTATATATTACCACGAGAAGATTTCTTCTCCGAGTACTTCATTAAAGTGTTGTAAGCATTCATTAAAACACAACAAAGAAGCATAGATACCACTCTAAATGTTTCATGTCCGAGTACTTAATTTATGAGTGATTCCGATCAAAGTACTTCATTTAAGTGTTATAATCATTCATTAAAACACTACAAAGTAGCATAGATACCACTCTAAGTGTTTCTTATCTGAGTATTTCATTCATGGGTTGTATCCAATAAAAAAAACACCACAAAGCATCATATCCAACTAAGACGTGTTTTTTTTCATTGTACATCATTTATGTGTGGTAAGCTTCCAAGAAAACGCCACAACGCATCATATCTTACAACGTCAAGAGTTTCTTCTACGAGTAATTCATTTAAGTGTTGTAACCATTCATTAAAACACAACGAAGAAGCATAGATACCACTCTAAGTGTTTCATGTCCGAGTACTTAATTTATGAGTGATTCCGATCAAAGTACTTCATTTAAGTGTTGTAACCATTCATTAAAACACAACAAAGAAGCATATATACCCCTCTAATTGTTTCTTATCTGAGTACTTCATTTATGGGTTGTAACCATTAAAGAAAACACCACAAAGCATCATATCCTACTAAGACGTGTTTCTGATCAGTGTGCATCATTTATGAGTGGTAAGCTTTCAAGAAAACGCCACAACGCATCATATCTTACAACGTGAAGAGTTTCTTCTACGAGTAATTAATTTAAGTGTTGTAACCATCCATTAAAACACAACGAAGAAGCATAGATACAACTCTAAGTGTTGCATGTACGAGTACTTAATTTATGAGTGATTCCGATCAATGTAATTCATTTATGGGTGGTAACCATTAAATAAAACATTACAAAGCAACTTACCCTACGACAAGAAGTGTGTCTTATCTGAGTACTTAATTTATGGGTCGTAGCAATTAAAGAAAACACCACAAAGCATCCATATCCTACGAGGAAGTGTTTCTGACCATAGTGCTTCATTTATGGGTGGTAACCATTCAAGAACACTCTACAAAGCATCATATCTTACTACGAAAAGAGTTTTTCTCCGAGTACTTCATTTAAGTGTTATAATCATTCATTAAAACACCACAAAGAACCATAGGTACCACTCTAAGCATCATATCTTACCACTCTAAGTGTTTCATGTCCGAGTACTTAATTTATGAATGATTTCGATCAAAGTACTTCATTTAAGTGTTGTAACCATTCATAAAACAAAACAAAGAACCATCGGTACCACTCTAAGTGTTTCTTATCTGATTACTTCATTGATGGGTTGTAACCATTAAAGAAAACACCACAGAGCTTCATATCATACTAAAACGTGTTCCTGATCAGTGTACATCGTTTATGAGTGGTAAGCTTTCAGGAAAATGCCACAACGCATCAAATAATACCACGAGAAGAGTTTCTACTCCGAGTACTTCATAAAAGTGTTGTAACCATTCATTAAAACACAACAAAGAAGCATAGATACCACTCTAAGTGTTTCATGTCCGAGTACTTAATTTATGAGTGATTCCGATCAAAGTACTTCATTTAAGTGTTGTAACCATTCATTAAAACAAAACAAAGAAGCATATATACCACTCTAAGTGTTTCTTATCTGAGTACTTCATTGATGGGTTGTATCCATTAAAGAAAACACCACAAAGCATCATATACTACTAAGACGTGTTTCTGATCAGTGTACATCATTTATGAGTGGTAAGATTTCAAGAAAACCCCACAACGCATCATATATTAGCACGAGAACAGTTTCTTCCCCGAGTACTTCATTAAAGTGTTGTAACCATTCATTAAAACACAACAAAGAAGCATAGATACCACTCTAAGTGTTTCATGTCCGAGTACTTAATTTATGAATGATTCCGATCAAAGTACTTCATTTAAGTGTTGTAACCATTCATTAAAACAAAACAAAGAACCATAGGTACCACTTTAAGCATCATATCTTACCACTCCAAGTGTTTCATGTCCGAGTACTTAATTTATGAGTGATTTCGATCAAAGTACTTCATTCAAGTGTTGGAACCATTCATTAAAAGAAAACAAAGAAGCATAGATACCACACTAAGTGTTTCTTATCTGAGTACTTCATTGATGGGTTGTAACCATTAAAGAAAACACCACAAAGCATCATATACTACTAAGACGTGTTTCTGATTAGTGTACATCATTTATGAGTGGTAAGCTTTCAAGAAAACGCCACAACGCATCATATATTAGCACGAGAACAGTTTCTTCTCCGAGTACTTCATTAAAGTGTTGTAACCATTCATTAAAACACAACAAAAAAGCATAGATACCACTCTAAGTGTTTCATATCCGAGTACTTAATTTATGAGTGATTCCGATCAAAGTACTTCATTTAAGTGTTCGAACCATTCATTAAAACAAAACAAAGAAGCATAGATACCACACTAAGTGTTTCTTATATAAGTACTTCATTGATGGGTTGTAACCATTAAAGAAAACACCACTAAGCATCATATACTACTAAGACGTGTTTCTTATCAGTGTCCATCATTTATGAGTGGTAAGCTTTCAAGAAAAAGCCACAACGCATCATATATTACCACGAGAAGATTTCTTCTCCGAGTACTTCATTAAAGTGTTGTAAACATTCATTAAAACACAACAAAGAAGCATAGATACCACTCTAAGTGTTTCATGTCCGAGTACTAAATTTATGAGTGATTCCGATCAAAGTACTTCATTTAAGTGTTGTAACCATTCATTAAAACAAAACAAAGAAGCATAGATACCACTCTAAATGTTTCTTATCTGAGTACTTCATTGATGGGTTGTAACCATTAAAGAAAACACCACAAAGCATCATATACTACTAAGACGTGTTTCTTATCAGTGTGCATCATTTATGAGTGGTAAGCTTTAAAGAAAACCCCACAACGCATTATATATTACCACGAGAAGATTTCTTCTCCGAGTACTTCATTAAAGTGTTGTAACCATTCATTAAAACACAACAAAGAAGCATAGATACCACTCTAAGTGTTTCATGTCCGAGTACTTAATTTTTGAGTGAATCCGATCAAAGTACTTCATTTAAGTGTTATAATCATTCATTAAAACACAACAAAGTAGCATAGATACCACTCTAAGTGTTTCTTATCTGAGTATTTCATTCATGGGTTGTATCCAATAAAAAAAACACCACAAAGCATCATATCCAACTAAGACGTGTTTTTTATCATTGTACATCATTTATGAGTGGTAAGCTTTCAAGAAAACGCCACAACGCATCATATCTTACAACGTGAAGAGTTTCTTCTACGAGTAATTCATTTAAGTGTTGTAACCATTCATTAAAACACAACGAAGAAGCATAGATACCACTCTAAGTGTTTCATGTCCGAGTACTTAATTTATGAGTGATTCCGATCAAAGTACTTCATTTAAGTGTTGTAACCATTCATTAAAACACAACAAAGAAGCATAGATACCCCTCTAATTGTTTCTTATCTGAGTACTTCATTTATGGGTTGTAACCATTAAAGAAAACACCACAAAGCATCATATCCTACTAAGACGTGTTTCTGATCAGTGTGCATCATTTATGAGTGGTAAGCTTTCAAGAAAATGCCACAACGCATCATATCTTACAACGTGAAGAGTTTCTTATACGAGTAATTAATTTAAATGTTGTAACCATTCATTAAAACACAACGAAGAAGCATAGATACAACTCTAAGTGTTGCATGTACGAGTACTTAATTTATGAGTGATTCCGATCAATGTAATTCATTTATGGGTGGTAACCATTAAATAAAACATTACAAAGCAACTTACCCTACGACAAGAAGTGTTTCTTATCTAATTACTTAATTTATGGGTCGTAGCAATTAAAGAAAACACCACAAAGCATCCATATCCTACGAGGAAGTGTTTCTGACCATAGTGCTTCATTTATGGGTGGTAACCATTCAAGAACACTCTACAAAGCATCATATCTTACTACGAAAAGAGTTTTTCTCCGAGTACTTCATTTAAGTGTTATAATCATTCATTAAAACACCACAAAGAACCATAGGTACCACTCTAAGCATCATATCTTACCACTCCAAGTGTTGTAACCATTGATTAAAACACAACAAAGAAGCATAGATACCACTCTAAGTGTTTCATGTCCGAGTACTTAATTTATGAGTGATTCCGATCAAAGTACTTCATTTAAGTGTTGTAACCATTCATTAAAACACAACAAAGAAGCATATATACCCCTCTAATTGTTTCTTATCTGAGTACTTCATTTATGGGTTGTAACCATTAAAGAAAACACCACAAAGCATCATATCCTACTAAGACGTGTTTCTGATCAGTGTGCATCATTTATGAGTGGTAAGCTTTCAAGAAAACGCCACAACGCATCATATCTTACAACGTGAAGAGTTTCTTCTACGAGTAATTAATTTAAGTGTTGTAACCATCCATTAAAACACAACGAAGAAGCATAGATACAACTCTAAGTGTTGCATGTACGAGTACTTAATTTATGAGTGATTCCGATCAATGTAATTCATTTATGGGTGGTAACCATTAAATAAAACATTACAAAGCAACTTACCCTACGACAAGAAGTGTGTCTTATCTGAGTACTTAATTTATGGGTCGTAGCAATTAAAGAAAACACCACAAAGCATCCATATCCTACGAGGAAGTGTTTCTGACCATAGTGCTTCATTTATGGGTGGTAACCATTCAAGAACACTCTACAAAGCATCATATCTTACTACGAAAAGAGTTTTTCTCCGAGTACTTCATTTAAGTGTTATAATCATTCATTAAAACACCACAAAGAACCATAGGTACCACTCTAAGCATCATATCTTACCACTCTAAGTGTTTCATGTCCGAGTACTTAATTTATGAATGATTTCGATCAAAGTACTTCATTTAAGTGTTGTAACCATTCATAAAACAAAACAAAGAACCATCGGTACCACTCTAAGTGTTTCTTATCTGATTACTTCATTGATGGGTTGTAACCATTAAAGAAAACACCACAGAGCTTCATATCATACTAAAACGTGTTCCTGATCAGTGTACATCGTTTATGAGTGGTAAGCTTTCAGGAAAATGCCACAACGCATCAAATAATACCACGAGAAGAGTTTCTACTCCGAGTACTTCATAAAAGTGTTGTAACCATTCATTAAAACACAACAAAGAAGCATAGATACCACTCTAAGTGTTTCATGTCCGAGTACTTAATTTATGAGTGATTCCGATCAAAGTACTTCATTTAAGTGTTGTAACCATTCATTAAAACAAAACAAAGAAGCATATATACCACTCTAAGTGTTTCTTATCTGAGTACTTCATTGATGGGTTGTATCCATTAAAGAAAACACCACAAAGCATCATATACTACTAAGACGTGTTTCTGATCAGTGTACATCATTTATGAGTGGTAAGATTTCAAGAAAACCCCACAACGCATCATATATTAGCACGAGAACAGTTTCTTCCCCGAGTACTTCATTAAAGTGTTGTAACCATTCATTAAAACACAACAAAGAAGCATAGATACCACTCTAAGTGTTTCATGTCCGAGTACTTAATTTATGAATGATTCCGATCAAAGTACTTCATTTAAGTGTTGTAACCATTCATTAAAACAAAACAAAGAACCATAGGTACCACTTTAAGCATCATATCTTACCACTCCAAGTGTTTCATGTCCGAGTACTTAATTTATGAGTGATTTCGATCAAAGTACTTCATTCAAGTGTTGGAACCATTCATTAAAAGAAAACAAAGAAGCATAGATACCACTCTAAGTGTTTCGTGTCCGAGTACTTAATTTATGAGTGATTCCGATCAAAGTACTTCATTTAAGTGTTGTAACCATTCATTAAAACACAACAAAGAAGCATAGATACCCCTCTAATTGTTTCTTATCTGAGTACTTCATTTATGGGTTGTAACCATTAAAGAAAACACCACAAAGCATCATATCCTACTAAGACGTGTTTCTGATCAGTGTGCATCATTTATGAGTGGTAAGCTTTCAAGAAAACGCCACAACGCATCATATCTTACAACGTGAAGAGTTTCTTCTACGAGTAATTCATTTAAGTGTTGTAACCATTCATTAAAACACAACGAAGAAGCATAGATACAACTCTAAGTGTTGCATGTACGAGTACTTAATTTATGAGTGATTCCGATCAATGTAATTCATTTATGGGTGGTAACCATTAAATAAAACATTACAAAGCAACTTACCCTACGACAAGAAGTGTTTCTTATCTAAGTACTTAATTTATGGGTCGTAGCAATTAAAGAAAACACCACAAAGCATCCATATCCTACGAGGAAGTGTTTCTGACCATAGTGCTTCATTTATGGGTGGTAACCATTCAAGAACACTCTACAAAGCATCATATCTTACTACGAAAAGAGTTTTTCTCCGAGTACTTCATTTAAGTGTTATAATCATTCATTAAAACACCACAAAGAACCATAGGTACCACTCTAAGCATCATATCTTACCACTCCAAGTGTTGTAACCATTGATTAAAACACAACAAAGAAGCATAGATACCACTCTATGTGTTTCATGTCCGAGTACTTAATTTATGAGTGATTCCGATCAAAGTACTTCATTTAAGTGTTGTAACCATTCATAAAACAAAACAAAGAACCATAGGTACCACTCTAAGTGTTTCTTATCTGATTCCTTCATTAATGGGTTGTAACCATTAAAGAAAACACAACAGAGCTTCATATCATACTAAAACGTGTTCCTGATCAGTGTACATCGTTTATGAGTGGTAAGCTTTCAGGAAAATGCCACAACGCATAAAATAATACCACGAGAAGAGTTTCTACTCCAAGTACTTCATAAAAGTTTTGTAACCATTCATTAAAACACAACAAAGAAGCATAGATACCACTCTAAGTGTTTCATGTCCGAGTACTTAATTTATGAGTGATTCCGATCAAAGTACTTCATTTAAGTGTTGTAACCATTCATTAAAACAAAACAAAGAAGCATATATACCACTCTAAGTGTTTCTTATCTGAGTACTTCATTGATGGGTTGTATCCATTAAAGAAAACACCACAAAGCATCATATACTACTAAGACGAGTTTCTGATCAGTGTACATCATTTATGAGTGGTAAGCTTTCAAGAAAACCCCACAACGCATCATATATTAGCACGAGAACAATTTCTTCTCCGAGTACTTCATTAAAGTGTTGTAACCATTCATTAAAACACAACAAAGAAGCATAGATACCACTCTAAGTGTTTCATGTCCGAGTACTTAATTTATGAGTGATTCCGATCAATGTACTTCATTTAAGTGTTGTAACCATTCATTAAAACAAAACAAAGAACCATAGGTACCACTCTAAGCATCATATCTTACCACTCCAAGTGTTTCATGTCCGAGTACTTAATTTATGAGTGATTTCGATCAAAGTACTTCATTTAAGTGTTGGAACCATTTATTAAAAGAAAACAAAGAAGCATAGATACCACACTAAGTGTTTCTTATCTGAGTACTTCATTGATGGGTTGTAACCATTAAAGAAAACACCACAAAGCATCATATACTACTAAGACGTGTTTCTGATTAGTGTACATCATTTATGAGTGGTAAGCTTTCAAGAAAACGCCACAACGCATCATATATTAGCACGAGAACAGTTTCTTCTCCGAGTACTTCATTAAAGTGTTGTAACCATTCATTAAAACACAACAAAAAAGCATAGATACCACTCTAAGTGTTTCATATCCGAGTACTTAATTTATGAGTGATTCCGATCAAAGTACTTCATTTAAGTGTTCGAACCATTCATTAAAACAAAACAAAGAAGCATAGATACCACACTAAGTGTTTCTTATATAAGTACTTCATTGATGGGTTGTAACCATTAAAGAAAACACCACTAAGCATCATATACTACTAAGACGTGTTTCTTATCAGTGTCCATCATTTATGAGTGGTAAGCTTTCAAGAAAAAGCCACAACGCATCATATATTACCACGAGAAGATTTCTTCTCCGAGTACTTCATTAAAGTGTTGTAACCATTCATTAAAACAAAACAAAGAAGCATATATACCACTCTAAGTGTTTCTTATCTGAGTACTTCATTGATGGGTTGTAACCATTAAAGAAAACACCACAAAGGATCATATACTACTAAGACGTGTTTCTTATCAGTGTGCATCATTTATGAGTGGTAAGCTTTCAAGAAAACCCCACAACGCATTATATATTACCACGAGAACAGTTTCTTGTCCGAGTACTTCATTAAAGTATTGTAACCATTCATTAAAACACAACAAAGAAGCATATATACCACTCTAAATGTTTCATGTCCGAGTACTTAATTTATGAGTGATTCCGATCAAAGTACTTCATTTAAGTGTTGTAACCATTCATTAAAACAAAACAAAGAAGCATAGATACCACTCTAAATGTTTCTTATCTGAGTACTTCATTGATGGGTTGTAACCATTAAAGAAAACACCACAAAGCATCATATCCTACTAAGACGTGTTTCTGATCAGTGTGCATCATTTATGAGTGGTAAGCTTTCAAGAAAACGCCACAACGCATCATATCTTACAACGTGAAGAGTTTCTTCTACGAGTAATTAATTTAAGTGTTGTAACCATTCATTAAAACACAACGAAGAAGCATAGATACCACTCTATGTGTTTCATGTCCGAGTACTTAATTTATGAGTGATTCCGATCAAAGTACTTCATTTAAGTGTTGTAACCATTCATAAAACAAAACAAAGAACCATAGGTACCACTCTAAGTGTTTCTTATCTGATTCCTTCATTAATGGGTTGTAACCATTAAAGAAAACACAACAGAGCTTCATATCATACTAAAACGTGTTCCTGATCAGTGTACATCGTTTATGAGTGGTAAGCTTTCAGGAAAATGCCACAACGCATCAAATAATACCACGAGAAGAGTTTCTACTCCAAGTACTTCATAAAAGTTTTGTAACCATTCTTTAAAACACAACAAAGAAGCATAGATACCACTCTAAGTGTTTCATGTCCAAGTACTTAATTTATGAGTGATTCCGATCAAAGTACTTCATTTAAGTGTTGTAACCATTCATTAAAACAAAACAAAGAAGCATATATACCACTCTAAGTGTTTCTTATCTGAGTACTTCATTGATGGGTTGTATCCATTAAAGAAAACACCACAAAGCATCATATACTACTAAGACGAGTTTCTGATCAGTGTACATCATTTATGAGTGGTAAGCTTTCAAGAAAACCCCACAACGCATCATATATTAGCACGAGAACAATTTCTTCTCCGAGTACTTCATTAAAGTGTTGTAACCATTCATTAAAACACAACAAAGAAGCATAGATACCACTCTAAGTGTTTCATGTCCGAGTACTTAATTTATGAGTGATTCCGATCAATGTACTTCATTTAAGTGTTGTAACCATTCATTAAAACAAAACAAAGAACCATAGGTACCACTCTAAGCATCATATCTTACCACTCCAAGTGTTTCATGTCCGAGTACTTAATTTATGAGTGATTTCGATCAAAGTACTTCATTTAAGTGTTGGAACCATTTATTAAAAGAAAACAAAGAAGCATAGATACCACACTAAGTGTTTCTTATCTGAGTACTTCATTGATGGGTTGTAACTATTAAAGAAAACACCACAAAGCATCATATACTACTAAGACGTGTTTCTGATTAGTGTACATCATTTATGAGTGGTAAGCTTTCAAGAAAACGCCACAACGCATCATATATTAGCACGAGAACAGTTTCTTCTCCGAGTACTTCATTAAAGTGTTGTAACCATTCATTAAAACACAACAAAAAAGCATAGATACCACTCTAAGTGTTTCATATCCGAGTACTTAATTTATGAGTGATTCCGATCAAAGTACTTCATTTAAGTGTTCGAACCATTCATTAAAACAAAACAAAGAAGCATAGATACCACACTAAGTGTTTCTTATATAAGTACTTCATTGATGGGTTGTAACCATTAAAGAAAACACCACTAAGCATCATATACTACTAAGACGTGTTTCTTATCAGTGTCCATCATTTATGAGTGGTAAGCTTTCAAGAAAAAGCCACAACGCATCATATATTACCACGAGAAGATTTCTTCTCCGAGTACTTCATTAAAGTGTTGTAACCATTCATTAAAACAAAACAAAGAAGCATATATACCACTCTAAGTGTTTCTTATCTGAGTACTTCATTGATGGGTTGTAACCATTAAAGAAAACACCACAAAGGATCATATACTACTAAGACGTGTTTCTTATCAGTGTGCATCATTTATGAGTGGTAAGCTTTCAAGAAAACCCCACAACGCATTATATATTACCACGAGAACAGTTTCTTGTCCGAGTACTTCATTAAAGTATTGTAACCATTCATTAAAACACAACAAAGAAGCATATATACCACTCTAAATGTTTCATGTCCGAGTACTTAATTTATGAGTGATTCCGATCAAAGTACTTCATTTAAGTGTTGTAACCATTCATTAAAACAAAACAAAGAAGCATAGATACCACTCTAAATGTTTCTTATCTGAGTACTTCATTGATGGGTTGTAACCATTAAAGAAAACACCACAAAGCATCATATCCTACTAAGACGTGTTTCTGATCAGTGTGCATCATTTATGAGTGGTAAGCTTTCAAGAAAACGCCACAACGCATCATATCTTACAACGTGAAGAGTTTCTTCTACGAGTAATTAATTTAAGTGTTGTAACCATTCATTAAAACACAACGAAGAAGCATAGATACAACTCTAAGTGTTGCATGTACGAGTACTTAATTTATGAGTGATTCCGATCAATGTAATTCATTTATGGGTGGTAACCATTAAATAAAACATTACCAAGAAGCATAGATACAACTCTAAGTGTTGCATGTACGAGTACTCAATTTATGAGTGATTCCGATCAATGTAATTCATTTATGGGTGGTAACCATTAAATAAAACATTACAAAGCAACTTACCCTACGACAAGAAGTGTTTCTTATCTGAGTACTTCATTTATGGGTCGTAACAATTAAAGAAAACACCACAAAGCATCCATATCCTACGAGGAAGTGTTTCTGACCATAGTGCTTCATTTATGGGTGGTAACCATTCAAGAACACTCTACAAAGCATCATATCTTACTACGAAAAGAGTTTTTCTCCGAGTACTTCATTTAAGTGTTATAATCATTCATTAAAACACCACAAAGAACCATAGGTACCACTCTAAGCATCATATCTTACCACTCTAAGTGTTTCATGTCCGAGTACTTAATTTATGAGTGATTTCGATCAAAGTACTTCATTTAAGTGTTGTAACCATTCATAAAACAAAACAAAGAACCATCGGTACCACTCTAAGTGTTTCTTATCTGATTACTTCATTGATGGGTTGTAACCATTAAAGAAAACACCACAGAGCTTCATATCATACTAAAACGTGTTCCTGATCAGTGTACATCGTTTATGAGTGGTAAGCTTTCAGGAAAATTCCACAACGCATCAAATAATACCACGAGAAGAGTTTCTACTCTGAGTACTTCATAAAAGTGTTGTAACCATTGATTAAAACACAACAAAGAAGCATAGATACCACTCTATGTGTTTCATGTCCGAGTACTTAATTTATGAGTGATTCCGATCAAAGTACTTCATTTAAGTGTTGTAACCATTCATAAAACAAAACTAAGAACCATCGGTACCACTCTAAGTGTTTCTTATCTGATTACTTCATTGATGGGTTGTAACCATTAAAGAAAACACCACAGAGCTTCATATCATACTAAAACGTGTTCCTGATCAGTGTACATCGTTTATGAGTGGTAAGCTTTCAGGAAAATTCCACAACGCATCAAATAATACCACGAGAAGAGTTTCTACTCTGAGTACTTCATAAAAGTGTTGTAACCATTGATTAAAACACAACAAAGAAGCATAGATACCACTCTATGTGTTTCATGTCCGAGTACTTAATTTATGAGTGATTCCGATCAAAGTACTTCATTTAAGTGTTGGAACCATTCATTAAAACAAAACAAAGATGCATAGATACCACACTAAGTGTTTCTTATCTGAGTACTTCATTGATGGGTTGTAACCATTAAAGAAAACACCACTAAGCATCATATACTACTAAGACGTGTTTCTTATCAGTGTACATCATTTATGACTGGTAAGCTTTCAAGAAAAAACCACAACGCATCATATAATACCACGAGAAGAGTTTCTTCTCCGAGTACTTCATTAAAGTGTTGTAACCATTCATTAAAACACAACAAAGAAGCATAGATACCACTCTAAGTGTTTCATGTCCGAGTACTTAATTTATGAGTGATTCCGATCAAAGTACTTCATTTAAGTGTTGTAACCATTCATTAAAACAAAACAAAGAAGCATATATATCACTCTAAGTGTTTCTTATCTGAGTACTTCATTGATGGGTTGTAACCAATAAAGAAAACACCACAAAGCATCATATACTACTAAGACGTGTTTCTGATCAGTGTACATCATTTATGAATGGTAAGCTTTCAAGAAAACCCCACAACGCATCATATATTAGCACGAGAACAGTTTCTTCTCCGAGTACTTCATTAAAGTGTTGTAACCATTCATTAAAACACAACAAAGAAGCATAGATACCACTCTAAGTGTTTCATGTCCGAGTACTTAATTTATGAGTGATTCCGATCAAAGTACTTCATTTAAGTGTTGTAACCATTCATTAAAACAAAACAAAGAACCATAGGTACCACTCTAAGCATCATATCTTACCACTCTAAGTGTTTCATGTCCGAGTACTTAATTTATGAGTGATTTCGATCAAAGTACTTCATTTAAGTGTTGGAACCATTCATTAAAACAAAACAAAGAAGCATAGATACCACACTAAGTGTTTCTTATCTGAGTACTTCATTGATGGGTTGTAACCATTAAAGAAAACACCACAAAGCATCATATACTACTAAGACGTGTTTCTGATTAGTGTACATCATTTATGAGTGGTAAGCTTTCAAGAAAACCCCACAACGCATCATATATTAGCACGAGAACAATTTCTTCTCCGAGTACTTCATTAAAGTATTGTAACCATTCAATAAAACACAACAAAAAACCATAGATACCACTCTAAGTGTTTCATATCCGAGTACTTAATTTATGAGTGATTCCGATCAAAGTACTTCATTTAAGTGTTCGAACCATTCATTAAAACAAAACAAAGAAGCATAGATACCACACTAAGTGTTTCTTATATGAGTACTTCATTGATGGGTTGTAACCATTAAAGAAAACACCACAGAGCTTCATATCATACTAAAACGTGTTCCTGATCAGTGTACATCGTTTATGAGTGGTAAGCTTTCAGGAAAATTCCACAACGCATCAAATAATACCACGAGAAGAGTTTCTACTCTGAGTACTTCATAAAAGTGTTGTAACCATTGATTAAAACACAACAAAGAAGCATAGATACCACTCTATGTGTTTCATGTCCGAGTACTTAATTTATGAGTGATTCCGATCAAAGTACTTCATTTAAGTGTTGTAACCATTCATAAAACAAAACTAAGAACCATCGGTACCACTCTAAGTGTTTCTTATCTGATTACTTCATTGATGGGTTGTAACCATTAAAGAAAACACCACAGAGCTTCATATCATACTAAAACGTGTTCCTGATCAGTGTACATCGTTTATGAGTGGTAAGCTTTCAGGAAAATTCCACAACGCATCAAATAATACCACGAGAAGAGTTTCTACTCTGAGTACTTCATAAAAGTGTTGTAACCATTGATTAAAACACAACAAAGAAGCATAGATACCACTCTATGTGTTTCATGTCCGAGTACTTAATTTATGAGTGATTCCGATCAAAGTACTTCATTTAAGTGTTGGAACCATTCATTAAAACAAAACAAAGATGCATAGATACCACACTAAGTGTTTCTTATCTGAGTACTTCATTGATGGGTTGTAACCATTAAAGAAAACACCACTAAGCATCATATACTACTAAGACGTGTTTCTTATCAGTGTACATCATTTATGACTGGTAAGCTTTCAAGAAAAAACCACAACGCATCATATAATACCACGAGAAGAGTTTCTTCTCCGAGTACTTCATTAAAGTGTTGTAACCATTCATTAAAACACAACAAAGAAGCATAGATACCACTCTAAGTGTTTCATGTCCGAGTACTTAATTTATGAGTGATTCCGATCAAAGTACTTCATTTAAGTGTTGTAACCATTCATTAAAACAAAACAAAGAAGCATATATATCACTCTAAGTGTTTCTTATCTGAGTACTTCATTGATGGGTTGTAACCAATAAAGAAAACACCACAAAGCATCATATACTACTAAGACGTGTTTCTGATCAGTGTACATCATTTATGAATGGTAAGCTTTCAAGAAAACCCCACAACGCATCATATATTAGCACGAGAACAGTTTCTTCTCCGAGTACTTCATTAAAGTGTTGTAACCATTCATTAAAACACAACAAAGAAGCATAGATACCACTCTAAGTGTTTCATGTCCGAGTACTTAATTTATGAGTGATTCCGATCAAAGTACTTCATTTAAGTGTTGTAACCATTCATTAAAACAAAACAAAGAACCATAGGTACCACTCTAAGCATCATATCTTACCACTCTAAGTGTTTCATGTCCGAGTACTTAATTTATGAGTGATTTCGATCAAAGTACTTCATTTAAGTGTTGGAACCATTCATTAAAACAAAACAAAGAAGCATAGATACCACACTAAGTGTTTCTTATCTGAGTACTTCATTGATGGGTTGTAACCATTAAAGAAAACACCACAAAGCATCATATACTACTAAGACGTGTTTCTGATTAGTGTACATCATTTATGAGTGGTAAGCTTTCAAGAAAACCCCACAACGCATCATATATTAGCACGAGAACAATTTCTTCTCCGAGTACTTCATTAAAGTATTGTAACCATTCAATAAAACACAACAAAAAACCATAGATACCACTCTAAGTGTTTCATATCCGAGTACTTAATTTATGAGTGATTCCGATCAAAGTACTTCATTTAAGTGTTCGAACCATTCATTAAAACAAAACAAAGAAGCATAGATACCACACTAAGTGTTTCTTATATGAGTACTTCATTGATGGGTTGTAACCATTAAAGAAAACACCACTAAGCATCATATACTACTAAGACGTGTTCTTATCAGTGTCCATCATTTTTGAGTGGTAAGCTTTCAAGAAAAAGCCACAACGCATCATATATTACCACGAGAAGATTTCTTCTCCGAGTACTTCATTCAAGTGTTGTAACCATTCATTAAAACACAACAAAGAAGCATAGATACCACTCTATGTGTTTCATGTCCGAGTACTTAATTTATGAGTGATTCCGATCAAAGTACTTCATTTAAGTGTTGTAACCATTCAGTAAAACAAAACAAAGAAGCATAGATACCACTCTAAATGTTTCTTATCTGAGTACTTCATTGATGGGTTGTAACCATTAAAGAAAACACCACAAAGCATCATATACTACTAAGACGTGTTTCTTATCAGTGTGCATCATTTATGAGTGGTAAGCTTTCAAGAAAACCCCACAACGCATTATATATTACCACGAGAACAGTTTTTTCTCCGAGTACTTCATTAAAGTGTTGTAACCATTCATTAAAACACAACAAAGAAGCATATATACCACTCTAAATGTTTCATGTCCGAGTACTTAATTTATGAGTGATTCCGATCAAAGTACTTAATTTAAGTGTTGTAACCATTCATTAAAACACAACAAAGAAGCATAGATACCCCTCTAATTGTTTCTTATCTGAGTACTTCATTTATGGGTTGTAACCATTAAAGAAAACACCACAAAGCATCATATCCTACTAAGACGTGTTTCTGATCAGTGTGCATCATTTATGAGTGGTAAGCTTTCAAGAAAACGCCACAACGCATCATATCTTACAACGTGAAGAGTTTCTTCTACGAGTAATTCATTTAAGTGTTGTAACCATTCATTAAAACACAACGAAGAAGCATAGATACAACTCTAAGTGTTGCATGTACGAGTACTCAATTTATGAGTGATTCCGATCAATGTAATTCATTTATGGGTGGTAACCATTAAATAAAACATTACAAAGCAACTTACCCTACGACAAGAAGTGTTTCTTATCTGAGTACTTCATTTATGGGTCGTAACAATTAAAGAAAACACCACAAAGCATCCATATCCTACGAGGAAGTGTTTCTGACCATAGTGCTTCATTTATGGGTGGTAACCATTCAAGAACACTCTACAAAGCATCATATCTTACTACGAAAAGAGTTTTTCTCCGAGTACTTCATTTAAGTGTTATAATCATTCATTAAAACACCACAAAGAACCATAGGTACCACTCTAAGCATCATATCTTACCACTCTAAGTGTTTCATGTCCGAGTACTTAATTTATGAGTGATTTGAATCAAAGTACTTCATTTAAGTGTTGGAACCATTCATTAAAAGAAAACAAAGAAGCATAGATACCACACTAAGTGTTTCTTATCTGAGTACTTCATTGATGGGTTGTAACCATTAAAGAAAACAACACAAAGCATCATATACTACTAAGACGTGTTTCTGATTAGTGTACATCATTTATGAGTGGTAAGCTTTCAAGAAAACGCCACAACGCATCATATATTAGCACGAGAACAGTTTCTTCTCCGAGTACTTCATTAAAGTGTTGTAACCATTCATTAAAACACAACAAAAAAGCATAGATACCATTCTAAGTGTTTCATATCCGAGTACTTAATTTATGAGTGATTCCGATCAAAGTACTTCATTTAAGTGTTCGAACCATTCATTAAAACAAAACAAAGAAGCATAGATACCACTCTAAATGTTTCTTATCTGAGTACTTAATTTATGGGTCGTAACAATTAAAGAAAACACCACAAGGCATCTATATCCTACGAGGAAGTGTTTCTGACCATAGTGCTTCATCTATGGGTGGTAACCATTCAAGAACACTCTACAAAGCATCATATCTTACTACGAAAAGAGTTTTTCTCCGAGTACTTCATTTAAGTGTTATAATCATTCATTAAAACACCACAAAGAACCATAGGTACCACTCTAAGCATCATATCTTACCACTCTAAGTGTTTCATGTCCGAGTACTTAATTTATGAGTGATTTCGATCAAAGTACTTCATTTAAGTGTTGTAACCATTCATAAAACAAAACAAAGAACCATCGGTACCACTCTAAGTGTTTCTTATCTGATTACTTCATTGATGGGTTGTAACCATTAAAGAAAACACCACAGAGCTTCATATCATACTAAAACGTGTTCCTGATCAGTGTACATCGTTTATGAGTGGTAAGCTTTCAGGAAAATTCCACAACGCATCAAATAATACCACGAGAAGAGTTTCTACTCTGAGTACTTCATAAATGTGTTGTAACCATTGATTAAAACACAACAAAGAAGCATAGATACCACTCTATGTGTTTCATGTCCGAGTACTTAATTTATGAGTGATTCCGATCAAAGTACTTCATTTAAGTGTTGGAACCATTCATTAAAACAAAACAAAGAAGCATAGATACCACACTAAGTGTTTCTTATCTCAGTACTTCATTGATGGGTTGTAACCATTAAAGAAAACACTACTAAGCATCATATACTACTAAGACGTGTTTCTTATCAGTGTACATCATTTATGAGTGGTAAGCTTTCAAGAAAAAGCCACAACGCATCATATATTACCACGAGAAGAGTTTCTTCTCCGAGTACTTCATTAAAGTGTTGTAACCATTCATTAAAACACAACAAAGAAGCATAGATACCACTCTAAGTGTTTCATGTCCGAGTACTTAATTTATGAGTGATTCCGATCAAAGTACTTCATTTAAGTGTTGTAACCATTCATTAAAACAAAACAAAGAAGCATATATACCACTCTAAGTGTTTCTTATCTGAGTACTTCATTGATGGGTTGTAACCATTAAAGAAAACACCACAAAGCATCATATACTACTAAGACGTGTTTCTGATCAGTGTACATCATTTATGAGTGGTAAGTTTTCAAGAAAACCCCACAACGCATCATATATTAGCACGAGAACAGTTTCTTCTCCGAGTACTTCATTAAAGTGTTGTAACCATTCATTAAAACACAACAAAGAAGCATAGATACCACTCTAAATGTTTCTTATCTGAGTACTTCATTGATGGGTTGTAACCATTAAAGAAAACACCACAAAAGCATCATATACTACTAAGACGTGTTTCTGATCAGTGTACATCATTTATGAGTGGTAAGCTTTCAAGAAAACGCCACAACGCATCATATATTACCACGAGAACAGTTTCTTGTCCGAGTACTTCATTTAATTGTTGTAACCATTCATTAAAACACAACAAAGAAGCATATATACCACTCTAAGTGTTTCGTGTCCGAGTACTTAATTTATGAGTGATTCCGATCAAAGTACTTCATTTAAGTGTTGTAACCATTCATTAAAACACAACAAAGAAGCATAGATACCCCTCTAATTGTTTCTTATCTGAGTACTTCATTGATGGGTTGTAACCATTAAAGAAAACACCACAAAGCATCATATACTACTAAAACGTGTTTCTGATCAGTGTACATCATTTATGAGTGGTAAGCTTTCAAGAAAACGCCACAACGCATCATATATTAGCACGAGAACAGTTTCTTCTCCGAGTACTTCATTAAAGTGTTGTAACCATTCATTAAAACACAACAAAGAAGCATAGATACCACTCTAAGTGTTTCATGTCCGAGTACTTAATTTATGAGTGATTCCGATCAAAGTACTTCATTTAAGTGTTGTAACCATTAATTAAAACAAAACAAAGAAGCATATATATCACTCTAAGTGTTTCTTATCTGAGTACTTCATTGATGGGTTGTAACCAATAAAGAAAACACCACTAAGCATCATATACTACTAAGACGTGTTTCTTATCAGTGTACATCATTTATGAGTGGTAAGCTTTCAAGAAAAAGCCACAACGCATCATATATTACCACGAGAAGATTTCTTCTCCGAGTACTTCATTAAAGTGTTGTAACCATTCATTAAAACACAACAAAGAAGCATAGATACCACTCTAAGTGTTTCATGTCCGAGTACTTAATTTATGAGTGATTCCGATCAAAGTACTTCATTTAAGTGTTGTAACCATTCATTAAAACACAACGAAGAAGCATAGATACAAATCTAAGTGTTGCATGTACGAGTACTTAATTTATGAGTGATTCCGATCAATGTAATTCATTTATGGGTGGTAACCATTAAATAAAACATCACAAAGCAACTTACCCTACGACAAGAAGTGTTTCTTATCTGAGTACTTAATTTATGGGTCGTAACAATTAAAGAAAACACCACAAAGCATCTATATCCTACGAGGAAGTGTTTCTGACCATAGTGCTTCATCTATGGGTGGTAACCATTCAAGAACACTCTACAAAGCATCATATCTTACTACGAAAAGAGTTTGTCTCCGAGTACTTCATTTAAGTGTTATAATCATTCATTAAAACACCACAAAGAACCATAGGTACCACTCTAAGCATCATATCTTACCACTCTAAGTGTTTCATGTCCGAGTACTTAATTTATGAGTGATTTCGATCAAAGTACTTCATTTAAGTGTTGTAACCATTCATAAAACAAAACAAAGAACCATAGGTACCACTCTAAGTGTTTCTTATCTGATTACTTCATTGATGGGTTGTAACCATTAAAGAAAACACCACAGAGCTTCATATCATACTAAAACGTGTTCCTGATCAGTGTACATCGTTTATGAGTGGTAAGCTTTCAGGAAAATTCCACAACGCATCAAATAATACCACGAGAAGAGTTTCTACTCTGAGTACTTCATAAATGTGTTGTAACCATTGATTAAAACACAACAAAGAAGCATAGATACCACTCTATGTGTTTCATGTCCGAGTACTTAATTTATGAGTGATTCCGATCAAAGTACTTCATTTAAGTGTTGGAACCATTCATTAAAACAAAACAAAGAAGCATAGATACCACACTAAGTGTTTCTTATCTCAGTACTTCATTGATGGGTTGTAACCATTAAAGAAAACACTACTAAGCATCATATACTACTAAGACGTGTTTCTTATCAGTGTACATCATTTATGAGTGGTAAGCTTTCAAGAAAAAGCCACAACGCATCATATATTACCACGAGAAGAGTTTCTTCTCCGAGTACTTCATTAAAGTGTTGTAACCATTCATTAAAACACAACAAAGAAGCATAGATACCACTCTAAGTGTTTCATGTCCGAGTACTTAATTTATGAGTGATTCCGATCAAAGTACTTCATTTAAGTGTTGTAACCATTCATTAAAACAAAACAAAGAAGCATATATACCACTCTAAGTGTTTCTTATCTGAGTACTTCATTGATGGGTTGTAACCATTAAAGAAAACACCACAAAGCATCATATACTACTAAGACGTGTTTCTGATCAGTGTACATCATTTATGAGTGGTAAGTTTTCAAGAAAACCCCACAACGCATCATATATTAGCACGAGAACAGTTTCTTCTCCGAGTACTTCATTAAAGTGTTGTAACCATTCATTAAAACACAACAAAGAAGCATAGATACCACTCTAAATGTTTCTTATCTGAGTACTTCATTGATGGGTTGTAACCATTAAAGAAAACACCACAAAAGCATCATATACTACTAAGACGTGTTTCTGATCAGTGTACATCATTTATGAGTGGTAAGCTTTCAAGAAAACGCCACAACGCATCATATATTACCACGAGAACAGTTTCTTGTCCGAGTACTTCATTAAATTGTTGTAACCATTCATTAAAACACAACAAAGAAGCATATATACCACTCTAAGTGTTTCGTGTCCGAGTACTTAATTTATGAGTGATTCCGATCAAAGTACTTCATTTAAGTGTTGTAACCATTCATTAAAACACAACAAAGAAGCATAGATACCCCTCTAATTGTTTCTTATCTGAGTACTTCATTGATGGGTTGTAACCATTAAAGAAAACACCACAAAGCATCATATACTACTAAAACGTGTTTCTGATCAGTGTACATCATTTATGAGTGGTAAGCTTTCAAGAAAACGCCACAACGCATCATATATTAGCACGAGAACAGTTTCTTCTCCGAGTACTTCATTAAAGTGTTGTAACCATTCATTAAAACACAACAAAGAAGCATAGATACCACTCTAAGTGTTTCATGTCCGAGTACTTAATTTATGAGTGATTCCGATCAAAGTACTTCATTTAAGTGTTGTAACCATTAATTAAAACAAAACAAAGAAGCATATATATCACTCTAAGTGTTTCTTATCTGAGTACTTCATTGATGGGTTGTAACCAATAAAGAAAACACCACTAAGCATCATATACTACTAAGACGTGTTTCTTATCAGTGTACATCATTTATGAGTGGTAAGCTTTCAAGAAAAAGCCACAACGCATCATATATTACCACGAGAAGATTTCTTCTCCGAGTACTTCATTAAAGTGTTGTAACCATTCATTAAAACACAACAAAGAAGCATAGATACCACTCTAAGTGTTTCATGTCCGAGTACTTAATTTATGAGTGATTCCGATCAAAGTACTTCATTTAAGTGTTGTAACCATTCATTAAAACACAACGAAGAAGCATAGATACAAATCTAAGTGTTGCATGTACGAGTACTTAATTTATGAGTGATTCCGATCAATGTAATTCATTTATGGGTGGTAACCATTAAATAAAACATCACAAAGCAACTTACCCTACGACAAGAAGTGTTTCTTATCTGAGTACTTAATTTATGGGTCGTAACAATTAAAGAAAACACCACAAAGCATCTATATCCTACGAGGAAGTGTTTCTGACCATAGTGCTTCATCTATGGGTGGTAACCATTCAAGAACACTCTACAAAGCATCATATCTTACTACGAAAAGAGTTTTTCTCCGAGTACTTCATTTAAGTGTTATAATCATTCATTAAAACACCACAAAGAACCATAGGTACCACTCTAAGCATCATATCTTACCACTCTAAGTGTTTCATGTCCGAGTACTTAATTTATGAGTGATTTCGATCAAAGTACTTCATTTAAGTGTTGTAACCATTCATAAAACAAAACAAAGAACCATAGGTACCACTCTAAGTGTTTCTTATCTGATTACTTCATTGATGGGTTGTAACCATTAAAGAAAACACCACAGAGCTTCATATCATACTAAGACGTGTTTCTGATCAGTGTACATCGTTTATGAGTGGTAAGCTTTCAGGAAAATTCCACAACGCATCAAATAATACCACGAGAAGAGTTTCTACTCTGAGTACTTCATAAATGTGTTGTAACCATTGATTAAAACACAACAAAGAAGCATAGATACCACTCTATGTGTTTCATGTCCGAGTACTTAATTTATGAGTGATTCCGATCAAAGTACTTCATTTAAGTGTTGGAACCATTCATTAAAACAAAACAAAGAAGCATAGATACCACACTAAGTGTTTCTTATCTCAGTACTTCATTGATGGGTTGTAACCATTAAAGAAAACACTACTAAGCATCATATACTACTAAGACGTGTTTCTTATCAGTGTACATCATTTATGAGTGGTAAGCTTTCAAGAAAACGCCACAACGCATCATATATTAGCACGAGAACAGTTTCTTCTCCGAGTACTTCATTAAAGTGTTGTAACCATTCATTAAAACACAACAAAGAAGCATAGATACCACTCTAAGTGTTTCATGTCCGAGTACTTAATTTATGAGTGATTCCGATCAAAGTACTTCATTTAAGTGTTGTAACCATTCATTAAAACAAAACAAAGAAGCATATATATCACTCTAAGTGTTTCTTATCTGAGTACTTCATTGATGGGTTGTAACCAATAAAGAAAACACCACTAAGCATCATATACTACTAAGACGTGTTTCTTATCAGTGTACATCATTTATGAGTGGTAAGCTTTCAAGAAAAAGCCACAACGCATCATATATTACCACGAGAAGATTTCTTCTCCGAGTACTTCATTAAAGTGTTGTAACCATTCATTAAAACACAACAAAGAAGCATAGATACCACTCTAAGTGTTTCATGTCCGAGTACTTAATTTATGAGTGATTCCGATCAAAGTACTTCATTTAAGTGTTGTAACCATTCATTAAAACACAACGAAGAAGCATAGATACAAATCTAAGTGTTGCATGTACGAGTACTTAATTTATGAGTGATTCCGATCAATGTAATTCATTTATGGGTGGTAACCATTAAATAAAACATCACAAAGCAACTTACCCTACGACAAGAAGTGTTTCTTATCTGAGTACTTAATTTATGGGTCGTAACAATTAAAGAAAACACCACAAAGCATCTATATCCTACGAGGAAGTGTTTCTGACCATAGTGCTTCATCTATGGGTGGTAACCATTCAAGAACACTCTACAAAGCATCATATCTTACTACGAAAAGAGTTTTTCTCCGAGTACTTCATTTAAGTGTTATAATCATTCATTAAAACACCACAAAGAACCATAGGTACCACTCTAAGCATCATATCTTACCACTCTAAGTGTTTCATGTCCGAGTACTTAATTTATGAGTGATTTCGATCAAAGTACTTCATTTAAGTGTTGTAACCATTCATAAAACAAAACAAAGAACCATAGGTACCACTCTAAGTGTTTCTTATCTGATTACTTCATTGATGGGTTGTAACCATTAAAGAAAACACCACAGAGCTTCATATCATACTAAAACGTGTTCCTGATCAGTGTACATCGTTTATGAGTGGTAAGCTTTCAGGAAAATTCCACAACGCATCAAATAATACCACGAGAAGAGTTTCTACTCTGAGTACTTCATAAATGTGTTGTAACCATTGATTAAAACACAACAAAGAAGCATAGATACCACTCTATGTGTTTCATGTCCGAGTACTTAATTTATGAGTGATTCCGATCAAAGTACTTCATTTAAGTGTTGGAACCATTCATTAAAACAAAACAAAGAAGCATAGATACCACACTAAGTGTTTCTTATCTCAGTACTTCATTGATGGGTTGTAACCATTAAAGAAAACACTACTAAGCATCATATACTACTAAGACGTGTTTCTTATCAGTGTACATCATTTATGAGTGGTAAGCTTTCAAGAAAAAGCCACAACGCATCATATATTACCACGAGAAGAGTTTCTTCTCCGAGTACTTCATTAAAGTGTTGTAACCATTCATTAAAACACAACAAAGAAGCATAGATACCACTCTAAGTGTTTCATGTCCGAGTACTTAATTTATGAGTGATTCCGATCAAAGTACTTCATTTAAGTGTTGTAACCATTCATTAAAACAAAACAAAGAAGCATATATACCACTCTAAGTGTTTCTTATCTGAGTACTTCATTGATGGGTTGTAACCATTAAAGAAAACACCACAAAGCATCATATACTACTAAGACGTGTTTCTGATCAGTGTACATCATTTATGAGTGGTAAGTTTTCAAGAAAACCCCACAACGCATCATATATTAGCACGAGAACAGTTTCTTCACCGAGTACTTCATTAAAGTGTTGTAACCATTCATTAAAACACAACAAAGAAGCATAGATACCACTCTAAATGTTCCTTATCTGAGTACTTCATTGATGGGTTGTAACCATTAAAGAAAACACCACAAAAGCATCATATACTACTAAGACGTGTTTCTGATCAGTGTACATCATTTATGAGTGGTAAGCTTTCAAGAAAACGCCACAACGCATCATATATTACCACGAGAACAGTTTCTTGTCCGAGTACTTCATTAAATTGTTGTAACCATTCATTAAAACACAACAAAGAAGCATATATACCACTCTAAGTGTTTCGTGTCCGAGTACTTAATTTATGAGTGATTCCGATCAAAGTACTTCATTTAAGTGTTGTAACCATTCATTAAAACACAACAAAGAAGCATAGATACCCCTCTAAGTGTTTCATGTCCGAGTACTTAATTTATGAGTGATTCCGATCAAAGTACTTCATTTAAGTGTTGTAACCATTCATTAAAACAAAACAAAGAAGCATAGATACCACACTAAGTGTTTCTTATCTGAGTACTTCATTGATGGGTTGTAAACATTAAAGAAAACACCACTAAGCATCATATACTACTAAGACGTGTTTCTTATCAGTGTACATCATTTATGAGTGGTAAGCTTTCAAGAAAAAGCCACAACGCATCATATATTACCACGAGAAGAGTTTCTTCTCCGAGTACTTCATTAAAGTGTTGTAACCATTCATTAAAACACAACAAAGAAGCATAGATACCACTCTAAGTGTTTCATGTCCGAGTACTTAATTTATGAGTGATTCCGATCAAAGTACTTCATTTAAGTGTTGTAACCTTTCATTAAAACAAAACAAAGAAGCATAGATACCACTCTAAGTGTTTCTTATATGAGTACTTCATTGATGGGTTGTAACCATTAAAGAAAACACCACAAAGCATCATATACTACTAAGACGTGTTTCTGATCAGTGTACATCATTTATGAGTGGTAAGCTTTCAAGAAAACGCCAGAACGCATCATATATTAGCACGAGAACAGTTTCTTCTCCGAGTACTTCATTAAAGTGTTGTAACCATTCATTAAAACACAACAAAGAAGCATATATACCACTCTAAATGTTTCATGTCCGAGTACTTAATTTATGAGTGATTCCGATCAAAGTACTTCATTTAAGTGTTGTAACCATTCATTAAAACACAACAAAGAAGCATAGATACCACTCTAAGTGTTTCTTATATGAGTACTTCATTGATGGGTAGTAACCATTAAAGAAAACACCACAAAGCATCATATACTACTAAGACGTGTTTCTGATCAGTGTACATCATTTATGAGTGGTAAGCTTTCAAGAAAACGCCACAACGCATCATATATTAGCACGAGAACAGTTTCTTCTCCGAGTACTTCATTAAAGTGTTGTAACCATTCATTAAAACACAACAAAGAAGCATAGATACCACTCTAAGTGTTTCATGTCCGAGTACTTAATTTATGAGTGATTCCGATCAAAGTACTTCATTTAAGTGTTGTAACCATTCATTAAAACACAACGAAGAAGCATAGATACAAATCTAAGTGTTGCATGTACGAGTACTTAATTTATGAGTGATTCCGATCAATGTAATTCATTTATGGGTGGTAACCATTAAATAAAACATCACAAAGCAACTTACCCTACGACAAGAAGTGTTTCTTATCTGAGTACTTAATTTATGGGTCGTAACAATTAAAGAAAACACCACAAGGCATCTATATCCTACGAGGAAGTGTTTCTGACCATAGTGCTTCATCTATGGGTGGTAACCATTCAAGAACACTCTACAAAGCATCATATCTTACTACGAAAAGAGTTTTTCTCCGAGTACTTCATTTAAGTGTTATAATCATTCATTAAAACACCACAAAGAACCATAGGTACCACTCTAAGCATCATATCTTACCACTCTAAGTGTTTCATGTCCGAGTACTTAATTTATGAGTGATTTCGATCAAAGTACTTCATTTAAGTGTTGTAACCATTCATAAAACAAAACAAAGAACCATCGGTACCACTCTAAGTGTTTCTTATCTGATTACTTCATTGATGGGTTGTAACCATTAAAGAAAACACCACAGAGCTTCATATCATACTAAAACGTGTTCCTGATCAGTGTACATCGTTTATGAGTGGTAAGCTTTCAGGAAAATTCCACAACGCATCAAATAATACCACGAGAAGAGTTTCTACTCTGAGTACTTCATAAAAGTGTTGTAACCATTGATTAAAACAAAACAAAGAAGCATAGATACCACCCTATGTGTTTCATGTCCGAGTACTTAATTTATGAGTGATTCCGATCAAAGTACTTCATTTAAGTGTTGTAACCATTCATAAAACAAAACAAAGAACCATCGGTACCACTCTAAGTGTTTCTTATCTGATTACTTCATTGATGGGTTGTAACCATTAAAGAAAACACCACTAAGCATCATATACTACTAAGACGTGTTTCTTATCAGTGTACATCATTTATGAGTGGTAAGCTTTCAAGAAAAAACCACAACGCATCATATATTACCACGAGAAGAGTTTCTTCTCCGAGTACTTCATTAAAGTGTTGTAACCATTCATTAAAACACAACAAAGAAGCATAGATACCACTCTAAGTGTTTCATGTCCGAGTACTTAATTTATGAGTGATTCCGATCAAAGTACTTCATTTAAGTGTTGTAACCATTCATTAAAACAAAACAAAGAAGCATATATACCACTCTAAGTGTTTCTTATCTGAGTACTTCATTGATGGGTTGTAACCATTAAAGAAAACACCACAAAGCATCATATACTACTAAGACGTGTTTCTGATCAGTGTACATCATTTATGAGTGGTAAGTTTTCAAGAAAACCCCACAACGCATCATATATTAGCACGAGAACAGTTTCTTCTCCGAGTACTTCATTAAAGTGTTGTAACCATTCATTAAAACACAACAAAGAAGCATAGATACCACTCTAAATGTTTCTTATCTGAGTACTTCATTGATGGGTTGTAACCATTAAAGAAAACACCACAAAGCATCATATACTACTAAGACGTGTTTCTGATCAGTGTACATCATTTATGAGTGGTAAGCTTTCAAGAAAACGCCACAACGCATCATATATTAGCACGAGAACAGTTTCTTCTCCGAGTACTTCATTAAAGTGTTGTAACCATTCATTAAAACACAACAAAGAAGCATAGATACCACTCTAAGTGTTTCATGTCCGAGTACTTAATTTATGAGTGATTCCGATCAAAGTACTTCATTTAAGTGTTGTAACCATTCATTAAAACAAAACAAAGAACCATAGGTACCACTCTAAGCATCATATCTTACCACTCTAAGTGTTTCATGTCCGAGTACTTAATTTATGAGTGATTTCGATCAAAGTACTTCATTTAAGTGTTGGAACCATTCATTAAAACAAAACAAAGAAGCATAGATACCACACTAAGTGTTTCTTATCTGAGTACTTCATTGATGGGTTGTAACCATTAAAGAAAACACCACAAAGCATCATATACTACTAAGACGTGTTTCTGATCAGTGTACATCATTTATGAGTGGTAAGCTTTCAAGAAAACGCCACAACGCATCATATATTAGCACGAGAACAGTTTCTTCTCCGAGTACTTCATTAAAGTGTTGTAACCATTCATTAAAACACAACAAAGAAGCATAGATACCACTCTAAGTGTTTCATGTCCGAGTACTTAATTTATGAGTGATTCCGATCAAAGTACTTCATTTAAGTGTTGTAACCATTCATTAAAACACAACAAAGAAGCATAGATACCACACTAAGTGTTTCTTATATGAGTACTTCATTGATGGGTTGTAACCATTAAAGAAAACACCACTAAGCATCATATACTACTAAGACTTGTTTCTTATCAGTGTCCATCATTTATGAGTGGTAAGCTTTCAAGAAAAAGCCACAACGCATCATATATTACCACGAGAAGATTTCTTCTCCGAGTACTTCATTAAAGTGTTGTAACCATTCATTCAAACACAACAAAGAAGCATAGATACCACTCTAAGTGTTTCATGTCCGAGTACTTAATTTATGAGTGATTCCGATCAAAGTACTTCATTTAAGTGTTGTAACCATTCATTAAAACAAAACAAAGAAGCATAGATACCACTCTAAATGTTTCTTATCTGAGTACTTCATTGATGGGTTGTAACCATTAAAGAAAACACCACAAAGCATCATATACTACTAAGTCGTGTTTCTTATCAGTGTACATCATTTATGAGTGGTAAGCTTTCAAGAAAACGCCACAACGCATCATATCTTACAACGTGAAGAGTTTCTTCTACGAGTAATTCATTTAAGTGTTGTAACCATTCATTGAAACACAACGAAGAAGCATAGATACAACTCTAAGTGTTGCATGTACGAGTACTTAATTTATGAGTGATTCCGATCAATGTAATTCATTTATGGGTGGTAACCATTAAATAAAACATCACAAAGCAACTTACCCTACGACAAGAAGTGTTTCTTATCTGAGTACTTCATTTATGGGTCGTAACAATTAAAGAAAACACCACAAAGCATCCATATCCTACGAGGAAGTGTTTCTGACCATAGTGCTTCATCTATGGGTGGTAACCATTCAAGAACACTCTACAAAGCATCATATCTTTCTACGAAAAGAGTTTTTCTCCGAGTACTTCATTTAAGTGTTATAAACATTCATTAAAACACCACAAAGAACCATAGGTACCACTCTAAGCATCATATCTTACCACTCTAAGTGTTTCATGTCCGAGTACTTAATTTATGAGTGATTTCGATCAAAGTACTTCATTTAAGTGTTGTAACCATTCATAAAAACAAAACAAAGAACCATAGGTTCCACTCTAAGTGTTTCTTATCTGATTACTTCATTGATGGGTTGTAACCATTAAAGAAAACACCACAGAGCTTCATATCATACTAAAACGTGTTCCTGATCAGTGTACATCGTTTATGAGTGGTAAGCTTTCAGGAAAATTCCACAACGCATCAAATAATACCACGAGAAGAGTTTCTACTCTGAGTACTTCATAAAAGTGTTGTAACCATTGATTAAAACACAACAAAGAAGCATAGATACCACTCTATGTGTTTCATGTCCGAGAACTTAATTTATGAGTGATTCCGATCAAAGTACTTCATTTAAGTGTTGGAACCATTCATTAAAACAAAACAAAGAAGCATAGATACCACACTAAGTGTTTCTTATCTGAGTACTTCATTGATGGGTTGTAAACATTAAAGAAAACACCACTAAGCATCATATACTACTAAGACGTGTTTCTTATCAGTGTACATCATTTATGAGTGGTAAGCTTTCAAGAAAAAGCCACAACGCATCATATATTACCACGAGAAGAGTTTCTTCTCCGAGTACTTCATTAAAGTGTTGTAACCATTCATTAAAACACAACAAAGAAGCATAGATACCACTCTAAGTGTTTCATGTCCGAGTACTTAATTTATGAGTGATTCCGATCAAAGTACTTCATTTAAGTGTTGTAACCTTTCATTAAAACAAAACAAAGAAGCATAGATACCACTCTAAGTGTTTCTTATATGAGTACTTCATTGATGGGTTGTAACCATTAAAGAAAACACCACAAAGCATCATATACTACTAAGACGTGTTTCTGATCAGTGTACATCATTTATGAGTGGTAAGCTTTCAAGAAAACGCCAGAACGCATCATATATTAGCACGAGAACAGTTTCTTCTCCGAGTACTTCATTAAAGTGTTGTAACCATTCATTAAAACACAACAAAGAAGCATATATACCACTCTAAATGTTTCATGTCCGAGTACTTAATTTATGAGTGATTCCGATCAAAGTACTTCATTTAAGTGTTGTAACCATTCATTAAAACACAACAAAGAAGCATAGATACCACTCTAAGTGTTTCTTATATGAGTACTTCATTGATGGGTAGTAACCATTAAAGAAAACACCACAAAGCATCATATACTACTAAGACGTGTTTCTGATCAGTGTACATCATTTATGAGTGGTAAGCTTTCAAGAAAACGCCACAACGCATCATATATTAGCACGAGAACAGTTTCTTCTCCGAGTACTTCATTAAAGTGTTGTAACCATTCATTAAAACACAACAAAGAAGCATAGATACCACTCTAAGTGTTTCATGTCCGAGTACTTAATTTATGAGTGATTCCGATCAAAGTACTTCATTTAAGTGTTGTAACCATTCATTAAAACACAACAAAGAAGCATAGATACCACTCTAAATGTTTCTTATCTGAGTACTTCATTGATGGGTTGTAACCATTAAAGAAAACACCACTAAGCATCATATACTACTAAGACGTGTTTCTTATCTGTGTCCATCATTTATGAGTGGTAAGCTTTCAAGAAAAAGCCACAACGCATCATTTATTACCACGAGAAGATTTCTTCTCCGAGTACTTCATTAAATTGTTGTAACCATTCATTAAAACACAACAAAGAAGCATATATACCACTCTAAGTGTTTCGTGTCCGAGTACTTAATTTATGAGTGATTCCGATCAAAGTACTTCATTTAAGTGTTGTAACCATTCATTAAAACACAACAAAGAAGCATAGATACCCCTCTAATTGTTTCTTATCTGAGTACTTCATTTATGGGTTGTAACCATTAAAGAAAACACCACAAAGCATCATATCCTACTAAGACGTGTTTCTGATCAGTGTGCATCATTTATGAGTGGTAAGCTTTCAAGAAAACGCCACAACGCATCATATCTTACAACGTGAAGAGTTTCTTCTACGAGTAATTCATTTAAGTGTTGTAACCATTCATTAAAACACAACGAAGAAGCATAGATACAACTCTAAGTGTTGCATGTACGAGTACTTAATTTATGAGTGATTCCGATCAATGTAATTCATTTATGGGTGGTAACCATTAAATAAAACATCACAAAGCAACTTACCCTACGACAAGAAGTGTTTCTTATCTGAGTACTTCATTTATGGGTCGTAACAATTAAAGAAAACACCACAAAGCATCCATATCCTACGAGGAAGTGTTTCTGACCATAGTGCTTCATCTATGGGTGGTAACCATTCAAGAACACTCTACAAAGCATCATATCTTACTACGAAAAGAGTTTTTCTCCGAGTACTTCATTTAAGTGTTATAATCATTCATTAAAACACCACAAAGAACCATAGGTACCACTCTAAGCATCATATCTTACCACTCTAAGTGTTTCATGTCCGAGTACTTAATTTATGAGTGATTTCGATCAAAGTACTTCATTTAAGTGTTGTAACCATTCATAAAAACAAAACAAAGAACCATAGGTTCCACTCTAAGTGTTTCTTATCTGATTACTTCATTGATGGGTTGTAACCATTAAAGAAAACACCACAGAGCTTCATATCATACTAAAACGTGTTCCTGATCAGTGTACATCGTTTATGAGTGGTAAGCTTTCAGGAAAATTCCACAACGCATCAAATAATACCACGAGAAGAGTTTCTACTCTGAGTACTTCATAAAAGTGTTGTAACCATTGATTAAAACACAACAAAGAAGCATAGATACCACTCTATGTGTTTCATGTCCGAGAACTTAATTTATGAGTGATTCCGATCAAAGTACTTCATTTAAGTGTTGGAACCATTCATTAAAACAAAACAAAGAAGCATAGATACCACACTAAGTGTTTCTTATCTGAGTACTTCATTGATGGGTTGTAAACATTAAAGAAAACACCACTAAGCATCATATACTACTAAGACGTGTTTCTTATCAGTGTACATCATTTATGAGTGGTAAGCTTTCAAGAAAAAGCCACAACGCATCATATATTACCACGAGAAGAGTTTCTTCTCCGAGTACTTCATTAAAGTGTTGTAACCATTCATTAAAACACAACAAAGAAGCATAGATACCACTCTAAGTGTTTCATGTCCGAGTACTTAATTTATGAGTGATTCCGATCAAAGTACTTCATTTAAGTGTTGTAACCTTTCATTAAAACAAAACAAAGAAGCATAGATACCACTCTAAGTGTTTCTTATATGAGTACTTCATTGATGGGTTGTAACCATTAAAGAAAACACCACAAAGCATCATATACTACTAAGACGTGTTTCTGATCAGTGTACATCATTTATGAGTGGTAAGCTTTCAAGAAAACGCCAGAACGCATCATATATTAGCACGAGAACAGTTTCTTCTCCGAGTACTTCATTAAAGTGTTGTAACCATTCATTAAAACACAACAAAGAAGCATATATACCACTCTAAATGTTTCATGTCCGAGTACTTAATTTATGAGTGATTCCGATCAAAGTACTTCATTTAAGTGTTGTAACCATTCATTAAAACACAACAAAGAAGCATAGATACCACTCTAAGTGTTTCTTATATGAGTACTTCATTGATGGGTAGTAACCATTAAAGAAAACACCACAAAGCATCATATACTACTAAGACGTGTTTCTGATCAGTGTACATCATTTATGAGTGGTAAGCTTTCAAGAAAACGCCACAACGCATCATATATTAGCACGAGAACAGTTTCTTCTCCGAGTACTTCATTAAAGTGTTGTAACCATTCATTAAAACACAACAAAGAAGCATAGATACCACTCTAAGTGTTTCATGTCCGAGTACTTAATTTATGAGTGATTCCGATCAAAGTACTTCATTTAAGTGTTGTAACCATTCATTAAAACACAACAAAGAAGCATAGATACCACTCTAAATGTTTCTTATCTGAGTACTTCATTGATGGGTTGTAACCATTAAAGAAAACACCACTAAGCATCATATACTACTAAGACGTGTTTCTTATCTGTGTCCATCATTTATGAGTGGTAAGGTTTCAAGAAAAAGCCACAACGCATCATTTATTACCACGAGAAGATTTCTTCTCCGAGTACTTCATTAAATTGTTGTAACCATTCATTAAAACACAACAAAGAATCATATATACCACTCTAAGTGTTTCGTGTCCGAGTACTTAATTTATGAGTGATTCCGATCAAAGTACTTCATTTAAGTGTTGTAACCATTCATTAAAACACAACAAAGAAGCATAGATACCCCTCTAATTGTTTCTTATCTGAGTACTTCATTTATGGGTTGTAACCATTAAAGAAAACACCACAAAGCATCATATCCTACTAAGACGTGTTTCTGATCAGTGTGCATCATTTATGAGTGGTAAGCTTTCAAGAAAACGCCACAACGCATCATATCTTACAACGTGAAGAGTTTCTTCTACGAGTAATTCATTTAAGTGTTGTAACCATTCATTAAAACACAACGAAGAAGCATAGATACAACTCTAAGTGTTGCATGTACGAGTACTTAATTTATGAGTGATTCCGATCAATGTAATTCATTTATGGGTGGTAACCATTAAATAAAACATCACAAAGCAACTTACCCTACGACAAGAAGTGTTTCTTATCTGAGTACTTCATTTATGGGTCGTAACAATTAAAGAAAACACCACAAAGCATCCATATCCTACGAGGAAGTGTTTCTGACCATAGTGCTTCATCTATGGGTGGTAACCATTCAAGAACACTCTACAAAGCATCATATCTTACTACGAAAAGAGTTTTTCTCCGAGTACTTCATTTAAGTGTTATAATCATTCATTAAAACACCACAAAGAACCATAGGTACCACTCTAAGCATCATATCTTACCACTCTAAGTGTTTCATGTCCGAGTACTTAATTTATGAGTGATTTCGATCAAAGTACTTCATTTAAGTGTTGTAACCATTCATAAAAACAAAACAAAGAACCATAGGTTCCACTCTAAGTGTTTCTTATCTGATTACTTCATTGATGGGTTGTAACCATTAAAGAAAACACCACAGAGCTTCATATCATACTAAAACGTGTTCCTGATCAGTGTACATCGTTTATGAGTGGTAAGCTTTCAGGAAAATTCCACAACGCATCAAATAATACCACGAGAAGAGTTTCTACTCTGAGTACTTCATAAAAGTGTTGTAACCATTGATTAAAACACAACAAAGAAGCATAGATACCACTCTATGTGTTTCATGTCCGAGAACTTAATTTATGAGTGATTCCAATCAAAGTACTTCATTTAAGTGTTGGAACCATTCATTAAAACAAAACAAAGAAGCATAGATACCACACTAAGTGTTTCTTATCTGAGTACTTCATTGATGGGTTGTAAACATTAAAGAAAACACCACTAAGCATCATATACTACTAAGACGTGTTTCTTATCAGTGTACATCATTTATGAGTGGTAAGCTTTCAAGAAAAAGCCACAACGCATCATATATTACCACGAGAAGAGTTTCTTCTCCGAGTACTTCATTAAAGTGTTGTAACCATTCATTAAAACACAACAAAGAAGCATAGATACCACTCTAAGTGTTTCATGTCCGAGTACTTAATTTATGAGTGATTCCGATCAAAGTACTTCATTTAAGTGTTGTAACCTTTCATTAAAACAAAACAAAGAAGCATAGATACCACTCTAAGTGTTTCTTATATGAGTACTTCATTGATGGGTTGTAACCATTAAAGAAAACACCACAAAGCATCATATACTACTAAGACGTGTTTCTGATCAGTGTACATCATTTATGAGTGGTAAGCTTTCAAGAAAACGCCAGAACGCATCATATATTAGCACGAGAACAGTTTCTTCTCCGAGTACTTCATTAAAGTGTTGTAACCATTCATTAAAACACAACAAAGAAGCATATATACCACTCTAAATGTTTCATGTCCGAGTACTTAATTTATGAGTGATTCCGATCAAAGTACTTCATTTAAGTGTTGTAACCATTCATTAAAACACAACAAAGAAGCATAGATACCACTCTAAGTGTTTCTTATATGAGTACTTCATTGATGGGTAGTAACCATTAAAGAAAACACCACAAAGCATCATATACTACTAAGACGTGTTTCTGATCAGTGTACATCATTTATGAGTGGTAAGCTTTCAAGAAAACGCCACAACGCATCATATATTAGCACGAGAACAGTTTCTTCTCCGAGTACTTCATTAAAGTGTTGTAACCATTCATTAAAACACAACAAAGAAGCATAGATACCACTCTAAGTGTTTCATGTCCGAGTACTTAATTTATGAGTGATTCCGATCAAAGTACTTCATTTAAGTGTTGTAACCATTCATTAAAACACAACAAAGAAGCATAGATACCACTCTAAATGTTTCTTATCTGAGTACTTCATTGATGGGTTGTAACCATTAAAGAAAACACCACTAAGCATCATATACTACTAAGACGTGTTTCTTATCTGTGTCCATCATTTATGAGTGGTAAGGTTTCAAGAAAAAGCCACAACGCATCATTTATTACCACGAGAAGATTTCTTCTCCGAGTACTTCATTAAATTGTTGTAACCATTCATTAAAACACAACAAAGAAGCATAGATACCACTCTAAATGTTTCTTATCTGAGTACTTCATTGATGGGTTGTAACCATTAAAGAAAACACCACTAAGCATCATATACTACTAAGACGTGTTTCTTATCTGTGTCCATCATTTATGAGTGGTAAGGTTTCAAGAAAAAGCCACAACGCATCATTTATTACCACGAGAAGATTTCTTCTCCGAGTACTTCATTAAATTGTTGTAACCATTCATTAAAACACAACAAAGAAGCATATATACCACTCTAAGTGTTTCGTGTCCGAGTACTTAATTTATGAGTGATTCCGATCAAAGTACTTCATTTAAGTGTTGTAACCATTCATTAAAACACAACAAAGAAGCATAGATACCCCTCTAATTGTTTCTTATCTGAGTACTTCATTTATGGGTTGTAACCATTAAAGAAAACACCACAAAGCATCATATCCTACTAAGACGTGTTTCTGATCAGTGTGCATCATTTATGAGTGGTAAGCTTTCAAGAAAACGCCACAACGCATCATATATTAGCACGAGAACAGTTTCTTCTCCGAGTACTTCATTAAAGTGTTGCAACCATTCATTAAAACACAACAAAGAAGCATATATACCACTCTAAATGTTTCATGTCCGAGTACTTAATTTATGAGTGATTCCGATCAAAGTACTTCATTTAAGTGTTATAATCATTCATTAAAACACCACAAAGAACCATAGGTACCACTCTAAGCATCATATCTTACCACTCTAAGTGTTTCATGTCCGAGTACTTAATTTATGAGTGATTTCGATCAAAGTACTTCATTTAAGTTTTGTAACCATTCATAAAACAAAACAAAGAACCATAGGTACCACTCTAAGTGTTTCTTATCTGATTACTTCATTGATGGGTTGTAACCATTAAAGAAAACACCACAGAGCTTCATATCATACTAAAACGTGTTCCTGATCAGTGTACATCGTTTATGAGTGGTAAGCTTTCAGGAAAATTCCACAACGCATCAAATAATACCACGAGAAGAGTTTCTACTCTGAGTACTTCATAAAAGTGTTGTAACCATTGATTAAAACACAACAAAGAAGCATAGATACCACTCTATGTGTTTCATGTCCGAGAACTTAATTTATGAGTGATTCCGATCAAAGTACTTCATTTAAGTGTTGGAACCATTCATTAAAACAAAACAAAGA
>CAXKVX010001411.1:0-23743 GCA_964058865.1 Eleocharis quinqueflora
GAATTAATGGCAGATTAAAACGGGTCGAGTCGGGTACCCGTGGATCCAACCCGGGTGGATCCACGGATCCACGGGTATCACGGGGCGAGTAAGCACGGGTTCGAAATGGAAATGGTCAACTCGACCTGTGATAAATTCGGACCGGCACGGGTTTGGACGGGTCGGGTCGGATCCCCGCCGGATTTTTTTTTTAATTGAAAAAGTTGGGAAAAAATAGTACAATTTAAAAAAAATCCGGAAAAATGGTACAACTTTAATTTTTTTAATTATTTTTGTTGCCAATATTTTTTTATTATTTTTTTCGATTTATTTATTTATTTTTTATTTTTTTGAATTCGAAATGACACAAAGTTACTTGGAATTGACCGATGAAATGACGGGTCTGTCACGAGTATCACGGGTATCATAGGTCTGTCACGGGTATCACGGGTCGATTCTGCCACGGGTCGGGCATGGGTTAGGACGGGTTTCGGAAAAATTGGTCTACCCGACCCGCCCTAGACCCATTGTTTTTATTCCACGGGTCGGGTCGGGTATGGTCCACGGGTTGGGTCGATTACGGTCCGGGCAAAGGTCCAACCACGGACGGGTCGACCCGTCCGGGTATTATCACAACTCTAGGTTAGGCGGGTCGACTCGATCCGGGCCAAATTTAAGTCGGGTTTTTCCAAAAATCTTGGCCGCAACCCGTCTGTGGCCCCCGATTTTTTTGGATGGGTTTGCACAATTTTGCCCTCGGGTCGGGCCAGATCGCTGCCTCAGCTTTCTCGGGCCGAGTCGGACCCATCCGGGTTTTGTCAGTACTCTACTTCTGACAAAGCTCGCACGTACATGTTTGTTTAGCTTGCAGCTAACTCTGATTCGATTTAAACCAACATATTCAAGCTAGTACCAGTAGTTATCTAGTCAAAAGGTCCCGAGATGCTTAGGATTGTCAATGGCCGATCATTTAATCATTTTTCGTTTTGTTTTGTTGCAAATGAAACAACTACAATCAAAGAAATTTTTTTCGTTTAAATAACGAAGCAGTTAACAAAAATATATTGTTTCATGATCGTTTATTTCATAATTTCGTTTGTGAATGTGTATTGTTAGAATTATTTTGATTCCAGAGAAAAATACTATGTCGAGAGAAGATGATGAAAGAGGAAATGAATAATTGATTGAACGAAAAGACAAAGTATTTGATTTCTGCATATAGTTAGAATAGTTCATCACTAATTCCTAATTTGCTTTAATATGATGAAAGAGGAAATTGAATTTAATCATTTTGATTTGTTCCGATCGTTTTCTTTAATGAAATAATTAACAAAACAAAATTTCTTAATCATTCATTTAAAAAAAACAATCACCAAAACTATCTTCTTTCGTGATCGTTTTATACGTCAGACAAGTCTAGAAATGCTCACGTCAAGATCTTTGCCATTGTAATAATAGCTATTTTAATTACATGACCAATAATAATACGAAGTTCATAGTTGAGTTGTGCGATTCTAGGCGTGGTTTGACTGACCCACCTGGAAAACCAGGCCACAACATGCCACGAGTCTGGAACAAGTCATATACTCATATTATGTACTTGATCCAAAAGCTATGTTAAAATATGTAACATGTAATTATATAATACTCCATCCAAATCCTTGCAAATAATCTAGCTAAATTTCTTACAAAAGCACACAACAAAGCGACATCAAATAAAAGAAGCAATTTGGTTTAAATGTCCTCAACAAAACAAAATGCATTAAAACTAACTTCAAGTAACTGGTAATATCACAGGCCTTCTGCTTTCTCAATTTACAATTCTCAACTAGTAGTACGGATATAAATCATATCAATTTTTCAGAGAACAAGCTACCTTTCTGAACAATTGTTCAATTAAATTGCTTGCATCAATTTTAACCCTGCATTAGCATCACAACACAATATCAACAATCATCATGTGAAGCTGCCAGCAGCAGAACTTAAAATCAAGTGGCAAAAGATTGTAAAGAGGACATATGGAAACCTACACTATGGTGAAACTGCAGTAGTTGTCATTTTAGTTTTTTAAAGTTAAACTTTTAGTAAGAGATTACACATTTACATCCCCACCATAAACTATTCTAAGCATCACTTGTACAGACTTATCAGTACATTACCTCTATCCACCAACAAATATGACCTGAATTGTAATAATGAGACTAATTATCTCTACTGTTTAAACATAATGTGCCATGGAAGTAAACAAGTGGACCAATATTGGTCCAACTTATTATAATTTTATTTTTGGCATGGATATTGTATCTTCTCCTATGATCAGCATGGGTTGAAGTAATGGTACATCAATCAAGATCACCAGCTAATAACTGGAGTTAATTGCTTTTCCAAAGGAATTGATGAATGTCAACGATTTTACTATAATTCATGGAAAGCTAAGAACCTTCCTTTCAAAAGACATTTCATCCTTCCCAGAAGATAAAACATACTAAAAAAATTAAAATCTGACCTCTGAATAACAATTTATATAGAATTTAATTCCCTTATAGAGGCTCGACTTCCAAGTCATCATCATGGTTGTGATCACCACTTTTTTCGCTATTTGTCGATTCTTTGCTCTCATTTGCATTCATTTCTTGAACAGCTGGCGGGTTGATGACAGTCATGGGCATAATGTTGTTGTCAGATAGACGACCTTTCATTTCTCTGTGCTCTTGGCATATGGCACACCAGTGCATGCAACAATGCACTGCACAAGGGTCACATGGTGAATTCTACAATATAGGAAGTTGATTAGTTTACATAAGAAAATGTGGATAAATATTAACAAAAGTGATGGAGCCCATATTGCTCAAAAGCAGAAGGCATGCAAGTTCCCATTTTAGTTTCAGTACTTGCAAGGTCCACATTAAAGATGTATAGGAAGATCAAGGGTATTAACTCATTATCATGTACTAATACAACACAACCCCAAACTAATATGTTGGCTTATCAAAAAAGATGTGATGAGAGTAATAGATTCAAGCTTGCAAAATTAAGCTCAAATCAATACTTAACAAAAGGTAACTGAAAGGATGAAAAACATATTACAAGAAAGTATTATGATACAAGACAGTTATCATATTTTGACAAAACTTCGATCTACAGTTTTTTTTTATGTTTCCGAAAAAATCTCTCTATGTTTCATAATAGATGTGATGTAATATGTTGGCTTATCAAACAAGATGTGATGAGGGTAATAGATTCAAGCTTGCAAAATTAAGCTCAAATCAATATACTTAACAAAAGGTAACTGAAAAGATGAAAAACATATTACAAGAAAGTATTATGATACAAGACAGTTGTCATTTTTAGACAAAACTTGGATCTAAATTTTTTTTCTGTTTCCGACAAATTCCCTCCGTGCTTCATAATCACCTCTAAACTTATCAAAGACTCAATTTAACAACTTCATATTTTGGTAAAACATATACAAGTGTACCTTGAGGTGGTATTTCTTCTGAAGAGATTGACGATGGAGACCAGTGTAGATGCCACACATCCACCACCCAAACAGCAAACCTTCTCCAATCAAGAAAGAAGTTCTTGGATCAATGCCATGGAATATAGCCGTTGCCACAGCCAGAGCAATCCCACCTTCAACACATATTGCATGGCACAAGCACGGCTGTTGCCAGTGTACATCCTCATTCAGTGCCTCAATGTTGCGTCCAAAAAGGACACAGGGGCAAAAAAGTCCTGTCCAACCTGCCAAGAAAAATTAATGAAAATTACAATTGATGTGCAAGGCTAATTACAGTTGATGTGTGTATTTTACACACATATTCTTTAGGGTAAAACCGTGCCTTTTGGTATAAACTTAAGCTTTATTGGTCCAATTAATTGTAATTTTGGGCATATCATTGCATTTGTCGTGTTGTACCTCTTTCTTGACTTGCAGATTCGAAATATTACGAAATCCCGACTTTTGGAGCACTTTTCTGCCTTTCTGGTACGTGTTTCTTGAACTTATCTAAATGGGGAAACTCACCATGGTGAAACTTAACAACACGCACCAATTGAGTGGAATAATGAGTGAAATGTGAGATCTACCAAAATGCCAAAGGCACAAATTATTGGAGAGATGTGAGATTCCACATATATGTGCACTGATGCACACTTCACTCACTTTAAATGAAACATCTAAGTTCCACAGAAAGGCATAGCCGCGTGTGTCGAAAGACGCGGCCCCAATGTTGTCCATTCCGACCGGGAATAATTAGAATGGACAGGGTTTGGCGTCTGTCCCTCACAGGTTCCATTGGGTCACAAGGAAACCCGACTTTTTGCTAAATCCTTTGGTGTTTGGTGTTATATCCAAGAAAAAGCACCGCACGACCAAAGATGAGTTCACCTCGTGTGATCTTGGAGGGGTCAGAACAAAGGACTACTCGTTGTGCCTGGCGCTTGCGTCAAAACAACGAGAACGGTGAAAGTCTTACCATACACACACTAAACACCAGTTGAGAGTGATATTGAGAGAAAAGTGAGTCTACCAAAGCACGCAAAGTGCCTAGCGAAGTGACTTGTGAGAGTCCACAAAAACACGTACACATCCACTTTTCACTTCCAATCATTGAGAGTTAGGGAGATTCCACATATGGCTAGTTGCGAAGTGCCAGAAATGTCGTAACCTGGGTTGAGTTCATCTGACCTGGCAAAACAACGGATGAACGTGGTTGCGGGATTGTCCTGGGTGTTCCCCAAACAGTCGTCCCTTGGTTCGTACAGTTGGCCAAGTAAAACCGACAACTGAAAAAGTGCTTCGGAAGCGGGATGTCATGTAGAGGCCCTGAGCAGAGGTCTGCGAGTCATCCACCACTGTCTGCGACTCGTTCAGCAGTGTTTGCAGAGGCAGACGGGTAGTCAGACACCAGACAGCAGAGGTGAACGGGTAGTTGACAGACCTGTGCGACCAGTTCACCCTTGTTTGCAGAGGCAGGCGAGTAGTTCTACATTGGAACATTGATGTATACGAGTCGCTCACCATTGCCAACGGGTCGTCCACATTGGATTTGCACCACCAGACACTCAGGTATTGGCATACATCAATGTAAATGGCTGCATCTGATTCTACGTGGCAGAACAAGACCCAACGGGTCGTTCACCACTGTCAACGGGTAGTTGAAGGCACTGCCCAATTTTGGAAGGAAATCTGCTGAAGGTCTATTTTGGAGGCGCGTTTTGGGGCTTATAAAAGGAGAGTTTCTGTAGGCATTCGGGAGGTTCAGGAGGTAGGGTTTCAAAGGAAGAGATTGGAGGCGGCTACCAACCTTGGAGAGCACGAATTTCGAGAGAAATTCAACCACGAAGACAACACCTCACTCATTTTGAGATCTTCGGTTTTGTCAACATGATCTCTTATTTTCTTTACTTTTCTTTGTGTTCTTTTGCCATGACTGAGTAGTTTATTTGTTCTTAGGGATTATGGTAGATTGTTGTGAATGGATTGATGATTATGCTACGTTTTTATTGTGGTATTATGTTCAACTTGTTGCACGTTAATAATATCTTTGCATGAATTGATTGTTGTTTTGTATGGTAAACCCGCGGACGAAGGCCAAGTCCGGTGTGGTTGTTTATATCAACTGACCAACCTTTATTTTATGCATTGCTTGAGTTGATCTTCGGATCCATAAGTACCCGAGAGGGGAAATTGCGTTATACGACGGTATTAACGGAACTTAGGTATAAAACAAGTTGAATTAGGGTTAGTCATAATCCTAGAAATGTTTTAATGAACTAATAACATTATAAAGTCCAACACACGAAAGTTGAGGAGTCAATTTGACCATTAGTTTCATTGAACGTTCATAATACGCGATAGAAGCCTATGTTAACTGGTTTGACGGCTGTCTGGCATATGTCAACTGGTCGTTCAGGACACTGAACGGGTAGTTGACCATCTGTCAGCGCTGTTGAACAGCGACAAGACCAATGTCTGCAGGTAGTTCAGGACACTGAACGGCTTGCGAACATTGGTATTGTTTACCTAGCATGCCCTCTGCGAGTCGTTCAGGACACTGAACGGGTCGCATACCTATGTCGGCGGGTCGTTCATAGTAGTGAACGGGTAGTTGACCATTGATCCAGAGCAACAATCGATCCCGAACTCCCTAGGAATACCTTTTATAGTTAAGTTTAAAACCAAAATTCTATTTCTAGATGCAGGAATGCAGAGGAAATTTCTGCCAGTCTGGATGCCATATTCTGATTAATAGGAAACGCTATTTCCTAATTTTCAAATTAATGATTACAATTTTTCAACGCACCACCCCAAGCAGATACAAATAAAACAATTGAAAGGAGAAAGTAGTTTTATAACAGGTAAACTTACAGCTTTCAGGATCCTCAGAACAACCAAAGATACCAGAAGTCCAGGGCTCATCAGCTGGAGGCTCGTAGCTGTCAGGCAGCACCTGGCCACACTCCGCACATTTACTCACCTCCAACTGAAACAAAAGTGATATCAAAATTTACCAAAAGTCATTCCTAATAAGATGTCATTGAGGTAAATAAATTAATACAACATCAAGATGGTGCCACAATTCTTCACAGAAAAAAGTTGGAATTAATTTTTCTTGTGAAATAGGCATTTCAATCTCCATGCCAAAAAAAAGGAAAACATGAAAGTACAGGGTTACTTTCTTATCTGTTTTCTTTTCTTTCTTTTTTTCATCTATTACTTGCAAATATTTTGTACATTTATTTCTTTTTTTGTTTATAATAATAATTGAAGGCATTTTGCCTGCTACTTCACAAAAAAATCTTTTATTCAATGAGCTTTTCTTCTAGCTCGCCGTTTCAGTTGTAACATATGTTTTTTTTTATCAAGTGCCTTGTTATGTTACAGAAGTAAAGTATGATTCAGTTCTTCATTTAAATTTGAAGCTTACACTGCACTTCTAGGCTATGAGAAGCATGAGAAAGGCATCCTATAACTAAGCTCATTTACATACGAATAACTGAGGTGTGCCAACTAATGTTCATGATCCAAAAAACGTAACTTAAAAAGGAGACAAGTTCATATGCAACGTTTACTTGAGCTGAGCAAATGGCTATTACGACATTTCAATTTGTCATTTAGTGTCAGATATAACTAGATCGGGAATCAGGTTGAAAACTCCATCCTTAGACGACCTTTACATTGAAGAAGAATTATATCTAATAGCCACTTCCACTGTATCCAACTCCCCTCAATTTCTCAATTTTTAGTAAACAATATCACATACAATAAATTATACTGCAAGAATACACACTTCTTTTTTTTTCGACTAAGGAGTGGGGGGTAACCCCACCTGTTTCATTGAAGTCCTTAGTACAAATAACCTATCGTTAATGCATTTTAAGAACACATCAATTTGTCTAAAAAGTTTCAACTAATTACCGACATCAGCTTCAGCTTAATACACACTTCTGTTAACACGTTTAATTCCATAAATAAAAATAAAATGAAACAAAACTAATACCATCACTCACGAGACAGTTACCAACACACAGATCTCCCAAATTAAACAAAACGACTTTTACAAACCGAACCAATGCACTAACAATATTCAAATTATTACGCAAATTCAGATAAATAGTTCGGATCGATACCTCAGGAACGCGCACGGGCTGGTTGAGTTCGCCTGGTCGGATCTCCTCGGTCGGTGCATCCTGATCCTTCGTCAGCTTGACGTACGACGACATGTTTGACTCCGCCATTGAGGAAGAAAATCAACGGATCAGATTGTCTCTCTCCTTAGATACTATTGATTCTTTTCGTATTCTCTCCCTTCTATGAATCGAGAGCGGATCGGGGAGGGGGGGAGAAGGGGGAGAAGGGGGAGAGGTAAGACCGGGAGAGGGAAGAGAAGCAGCGACCTAGATAGGCGCGTCAAATAAGAAGGGAATGCGCCAAAACACTATTATACGATATGAATCTGCTTAAACCCTTGTACAAACTGGTCCGACCGGACGATCGACCGAGAAAACCGGATCCAGAACGGTTCAGTTTAGTATATAAGAAAAAAAAGGATCTGATTTAACATTTAATTTAAGTTAGATCCGGAGAAAACTGGTTAAAAGTTAAACGGTCGGTTTATTTTTTTGGACCTTCTGGGTCAAATAAAAGTAAATACGGATTCAAGAGATGGATTAATTCCACGCTTAATCCATCAAACGTGATCTAAAATTGATAGAGTAAGTTAAAGTAAGATTAAATTTAATTCGGAATAAATTACTCCACCTCTTTAGATGAATTAGCTTAATCCACCAAATATGATTAACTTACTTCATCTTAATTTGAAGTAAGTAATTTAATCCAATTAAATTTACTTATTTAATCTTCAGACACAAACACAGCCTTTATGATTTTTATTCGGTTGACTTTATCCATGTGCTTGCTTTGGCCCCACCGGATTTTTCCTTTGTTTTTGCAAAGTAAATTAATGGGCATATTAAGAAAAAAATATAGATAACTCGGATTAAGGCATGAAATGTCCGTTTACGCCAAATTTAATTTTTTTACTTTTAAATATAACATCACAAACACAAATTTAAAATATTCTCAAATATTTGTGAATATCATATATAGCATACTAAATTTGAAGCAAGATCAAAATAAAAGCTAAAGTTAATATCAAGATAGAGATCTGAGTAGATATCATAAGGAGCAAATAAAAAAAGTTAGAAGAATGCTTCTATATTGTATTTAGATGTATGTAAATATTTAACATGATAGAATTGTGGTAAACATAAAATGAGGCGTGACAAAATACTTTAAACTCAATGTAAAAAAAAAGTACTATCATCTAAATTTAGCTATCGTCAAAGTACAAAAAACACCTGAGCCTTGTCCAAGAGCGATCATGAAGACGACACTGATATTGGATCCAAATCTGCTAACGCGCAGCACAGATCGGACGTCCATAATATATTGCGCTGTAAGCAAAGAACGGTCCAAATTTGATTTATGGAAGTTAGCATTTTTTAAATTTAGTTTGCACGAATCTCAAAGCAATGTAAAGGTCCAGATCAGCTGTGCTGGAAGTATAGCACTGCAGCTAATTTGAATTCACTGTTCTTTGATTCACTTACGAAACCAGTAACATGGATGAAAGTTAGTTGAGGAATCCAGTAATGATAACGCCTCATGTCAGAATCCAGTTATGGCGACTATGGCTTCTTTTTTTTTGATTCATTGTCCGTAGGCTTACAACACACACACCCACAAACAAAGCAGAAAATAAACTTGAAAAAACCCCCTAAAAGTAGCCCCTAGCGGAGCTTGAATCCCAGACCTCCCACATGGAGGCCTTGTGCCTCACCACTACACTAGGTAGGGTTTGGCATGGCGACTATGGCTTCACATTCTATATCAAGAAAAATGTGAGAATTCATTGTAATTGTAGTGAAAGAAACTGCACGTACTCACAGGAGATTGTTGAAAACGAAAGAAAATCAGAGATGGCGATTAAATTCGGCGTAAAGTTTTGAAGAGAAGGATGCCAAATTTATTTGAAAATATTAGACAACACACAAGACAAGATGCCACAACAAGATACAGAAAATCCATCAGCACAATTAGGATAGTTAATTAGTTATAATTGAGCTAGATTGTTACCTATATAAAGCTATCTACAGATACAAAGAATGATATGGAAACATTATTCTCAGAATATCAATTGTCTTCTCATTCTGTTCCTAAACTCTATTATGGTATCAAAGCCTCTTGCCTAATCAAGAATTGCCTTCCCATCTCTCATGGGGACCTCACCTTCTGCAATTTGGAATCTACTCTCTTCTCCAAATGTCTCAAACTCTACTGCTACGATACACAACAGTTTCAATCCGGCAGATTCAGTAATCTCCATTAATCTACCCATTGCTATCAAGCTCACATAAACCAATTTTCTCACTTGGAAGTCCCAAATTCTACCCCTGGTTCATGGTCATGCTCTAAATCGATTTCTTGATTCCTCATCTCCAGAACCCACAGTTCAGCTCGCCAATGGCCAGGTTGAAATAAATCTGAATTATCTGCCATGGCACAGGCAAGACCAACTCTTGCTTGGGTGGCTCCGATCTTCTCTAACAGAATCAATCATGGCACAAGTCGTTTCCTCCACCATCACCAGGGAATTTTGGAAAACGCTGGAAGATTATTTTGCATCTAATTTCAAAACCAGGCTTCACGATCTCAAACGACAAATTCAAACTGCCACTAAAGACGATTCTTCCTGCTCTGATTATCTTCTTCGACTATGACGAATAACAGATGAATTGTCCTTTATTGGGGCACCACTTCCTGAAGATGATCTCGTAACAGCAGCAATCAACGACCTAGGATCAGAATACAATTCGATAGTAGCAGCACTCTCTACAGTCCGATGCCATGGGTCGTTCTCCTTCTCGTATCTCTGCGGCCTGCTGCTCAGCCATGAAGCCATGCTCCAAACTTAATCAACAGCTCAATCGATGGCGTTTCACACAGGAAGAGGACGAACCCGCTATCAGAATTTCAATCCGAACCAAGGAGCTTTTAACAGACCAGCTGGACCTGATAATAGATCCTTTTCTTCTTCTAATTTTAGGTCTGTTAATCAATTTATTATTGGACTGTCCAATCCCTCTAATTTTAGACCACATTCTAATCCTCAAAATGCACCGATTTTATCGAGTCCACTTACAAACAACACCGTTACTTGCCAAATTTGTTATAAAATTGGACATAATGCAAAATTACGTTATAAAAAGTATAACAAAGATAATGAGTGGAAGCATAACCCAAGATTCAAGGCATACAATGTTCAATCAATACCTCAAACTAATGATTCAACCAATTGGGTTCTCGATTCGAGGGCAAATAACCATGTCACTAGTGACTTGAATAATCTTTCATCCTTTTTTACCTACAATGGACCCGATAAACTTCAAATAGGTAATGGCTTTGGTCTCTCCATCTCACATATTAGTTCAAGTTTATTTTCTCTATCTAATCACCCTATACATCTTACTAATGTTCTTCATGTACCAAATTTTTCAGCAAATCTTATAAGTCTATCACAATTACTTCATGACAATCCATATTTATCTATTAATTTTTCTAACTCTTCTTGTCTAATAAAGGACCTCCACACCAAGAGAACTCTTCTCCACAATGGATTATATTGTTTCAAGATGGAGCCTTCTACATACACTTTTAAAGAAAACTCTCCACAAGCCTTTCTTGGTACTTCTACAAGCTTATGACATGCAAGACTTGGTCATACATCAAATGCCACAACAATGAAAGTTATAAACACAAATAGTCTTCCTTGTATTAGAAATAATCTTTCTCTTTGTCATGATTGTATACAAGTCAAAGCTCAGACACTACCTTTTTCTTCTTCTACTTCCTCTTCTTCTCATCCTTTAGAGTTAGTACATTCCAATGTATGGGGCCCTTCTCCTGTTGTATCTTCTCATGGGTATAAATACTATATTTATTTTATTGATGGCTATTCACATTTCACTTAGATTTATTTTTTAAAGCATAAGAGTGAAGTATGTAATGTTCTCTCTCTCTTTAAAACTCAAGTAGAAAATATTTTTAACACCACAATAAAATATTTAAGAATTGATGGAGGGACCGAATACAAACCTATCACAATCAAATTTTCACAAATTCTTCATCAAACAACTTATCCTTACACACCACAACAAAATGGAATGGCCGAAAGAAAACATAGACATATAGTGAAATTATCCTTAGCAACTATGTCACATGCATCTATACCTTTAAAATATTGGAATGAAATATTTTCAAGCATTGTTTATATCATAAATAGACTACCTTCTCAAAAACTCATTCCTTATAAAAAAAATATTTAACAAAGAACCTGATTACAACATGTTAAAAATATTAGGTTGTCTATGCTTTCCTTTGACACGTCCCTACAATAAACATAAACTACAATTAAGGTCACAACCATGTGTTTTCATTGAATATGGTACCTCACAAAAGGGTTATAGATGTTTACATCTTCCATCAAATAGAATTTTATTTTTCGAAATGTACAATTTGATGAAACAAAATTTCCATTTAAACATCAGTCTCATACATTAACTGAATCACAGTCGAATCTTTCATTTGCACCATTAATTTTACTTCAGACACCTGGCACATCAAAGTTTTTGAATCTCAGCTCATTCCAGATAACCCAACAGAGCCCATCATTCAACAATTAAATACAACTGGGCCTGAGTCCAATTCTCACACGACTTCAAGTAGTCCGCATGATCAAGCCACTCCTTCTCTCACTTGATCCGCTTCTCTCCAGCATAAATCGACACAACAGTCCTCTGACAACATCATGCGGGCCGAACAAAATACGAATACCAGTCCATTTGAGTCCAGCGTTATCCTCTTCATTCCAACGGTCAACAAAATTCAAACTCACAGCCTTCTTCTCCACCAACAGCTCCTTCTCGAGAATTAACTCAAACACCTTCTTTGCACAATGATTTTCCCATTGTTTCCACCTGCCCCTCTTGCAATATTCATCAAATGGTCACTCTAACAAAGCATAATACTCGTAGACGAAAGAACTTCTCATACTACATAGCTCATCATGCTCATGCTGAAATTGAGCCGACATCTTTTACCTAAGCCAACAAATCACCACACTAGAGGGAGGCCATGGCTACTAAATTAAATGTTTTGGCAATCAACAATACTTGGACTCTTGTGCCACCTCCAACAGATCAACAGATTATTGGCAGCAAATGGGTATTCAAAATCAAGAGAAAATCTGATGGATCAATCGATCGATACAAAGCTCGTCTCGTTGCCAATGGTTGTAATCAACAGGCTGTATTGATTATGAGGAGACAAACAGTCTAGTGGTACGTGCTACCACAATTCGAGTAATCCTCTCCTTAGCAACATCATCTAATTGGGATATAAAGCAATTAGATGTTTCAAATGCTTTTCTAAATGGTGACTTAATGGAGAGAGTTTTTATGGAACAACCACAAGGTTTCATAGACCCCCAATCACCTCGAATATGTTTGTTTGTTGCACAAATCCTTATATGGTCTCAAGTATGCTCCACAAGCTTGGTTTGAGAAGCTCAGCAAGACATTAACACAATATGATCCGTCTCTGTTCATCCTTCATGAACTTGAAACATACTACACTGATTTTGGTTTACGTCGATGACATCATTGTCATAGGAAGTAACCCTGCAAAAATTACACAATGCATTGAACATCTTCAGAGACAATTCACCATCCGAGAATTAGTGATATTCAGCATTTTCTTGGCTTAGAGGCAATGAAGACAGACAAAGGTTTATTCCTCTCCCAGACCAAGTATTTATCCGATCTCCTACAACGCAACAACATGGCAACTTGCAAATCAGTCTTTTCTCCGATGACATCAGGAACAAATCTGTCTTAGGAAGGAAGCCAACCCTGTTCAAATCCTCAACTCTATCGTAGTGTTCTTGGTGCCTTACAATATGCCACTCTCACTCGACCAGATATAGCCTTCTCGGTTAACAAATTATCTCAATTCATGCACAATCCTGTAAAACCCACTACTTTTGACAATTATTTATTAAAATAATTGTCTTATTAATCATGAAACTTACCATTAAATAAAATATTAATGATAATTTAACCTAGGTAAATACTTAAAGTTTAAAACTTCTCTTTTGTTAACTTACAACTTACATAGGAATTAAAAATTTCTAGATAAAAGTTCTACGAGGAGCTAAAACTAACGGGAGATACGATAACAATTTTGAGCATAATAAAATATATATGATCAATATACAAATTATCGAACTAAATTAGATAGTTAACTAAGTAATTAAATCTAATAACAAGCCTAAAATAATTGAAACGTGTACATATTTAATATTTTGGATTAAGAATAAGAAATTAATGATAGTACTAAATAAAATAAAATTTATATGCATAATTTAATGACTTCATATATATGTGCATATATACATTGATCAAGTAATTACTAATAAGCTTAAACGAAAGTGTCTAATATTTACTAATTCAGTTTATAAATTTTCATATTTTAAAATCATTAAATACACATATTTCTCCTACATATAATATGCAATCACAATTTAATCCTTTAATTAAGTATTCTACAATTCTTATGAGTACACTGATATAAAAATAAATTGCCATAAATTCATACAACAAAATTCTAATAGAACAAAAATATAATTACATGAAAAGTGATAAATTAAATTAAATTCAACTAATGTAATTTCTCAGATTTAATTTAACAATATTAACTCTTAAACTACAAAATAAAATCAATAAGTCAGATTTGCAGTCCAACCTGCATGAAACGAGTTATTCGACCCGTACCACCCTAAATGCAACTACAACCCGAGGGACCACACAATCACATCCTTAAACCACACAAAACTTAAAGAAACAAATTAACTAGAATCTTCGATTTCATGATGCCACGATCCTGACCCATTCGGGTCGTGTTTAATTCATGCAATAGCTGGCCACACCTGAGGTCACACGATTTAAGCCAAAGAATTGGCCAACTGGCCTCGGTCAAAGCATGACCTAGGGGACTCCGCCAGTCAGGATCATTTGTTGCCTGGAACTGGATAACTAAAGGGAACGGGTCATCAACTTAAAAGTATCAGAACCCGTTGCACGAAAATTTTGAAAGGGGCACCGCAATCGAACCCCAACTTGCTGCACCTATTCTCTCTCTTTTTTTCCCCTAAAAACTCGCTGCGTCACACCCCTTTTTCTTTCTTTTTCCCTTTCCGAGGCAAACAACCCCCATCCCATCTCCTTTTCTCTCTCCCCCTCACACATCTCTTCTTCCTCTATCTCATTGTTTCTTCTCAACCCGTGCACTGTCATTTCTCCCTTTTTCCCTCGCACGTTCCGCCAGAGCTCCTTCTCTCTCTCCACGATCTTTGTACGATCTCGCGACAACTCTCTCTCTGTCGTTCACTTTCTCTCGGTCACCTTACACTTCACTCCTCAACCCTTTGGGGTCCCTCCATGTTGCTTTTCAACCCATACCCCGTCACCTTTGGCTTCATTTCAACGCCACGTATCCCTTTCCTGGCCTCCCTCCTCACCTATAAATCTCCTACTCAAGCCTCTCTCGAGTTCCGCTTAGTTGGTTCCTCATGAGTTGAGAATAGATCTAAAATTGTAAAATCATTGAAGGAAACAAAAGAAAGGGAACAAAAATGGAGACACATGGGAGGAGGTTGAGGCCGGCGTGATTGTGCATCCTTGCCTTGGTCCCTTACCTCGCTGACTTGTTAAGTCCTTTTCTGGTAAAACACAAAAAACCCTAATCTTGCTTGTGCCCATCGATTTTTCTTTCCTTGTTGTTTCTTGTGTCTTTGTGCTACTTGCTTGTTTTTGCTGGGTTGAGTAGTTTGCTCGATTTACTAAATCACATAGCAGCCCTTGCAAAATTGATCTGTTTTGTACCGCCTTGCCAGCGCCACTTGAACACTTACCAGTATACTGGATATGATGCCTAACCTGACTGTGGGAATTTTAGTGTTTAGATGGTACTTGCTAATTCTCATTAAGCCTCGATTTGAACCATCTGTGTACTTGCTTGCTGTCACTAAGGAAAATGATCGTTTTGTACTAAGATTTGGGGGTTTTTGGTAGTGCTGTTATTGCACTCGATCATGCCAGGGTGTTGGTTTGGATTCTGGTTCTGAATTGGTAATGCACAGGGATGCCATCATGCCAGCCTCTGTGCAGTATACTCCTTATGTGCTGGGTTTGCTTGCAATTGTGCTCTGTCGAGAGAAAACAAAAGGGGGTTGGGCCCCCTGAGATGAACTTCGGAAATTTTAACTTAAAAACAAATTTGGCCTTAAGGCTCGTTAGACCCTTAGACCCGAAATGATTAAAAAAAAAGGCATTGGGCCTTTGTCCCTTGCTGGAATTAAAGCCTTTAAAATACTAAATTGGTCTATTGGGCTTATTTGAACCCAAAACAGATACTATATGGATAAAATATAAAAATGCTAAGTATAGTTCTAAGTATTTTGGGCTTGCGCCCTATTTGGGTCGAGAACGGGTATAAACAGATATTACAAAATTAGAGGTCCGGCCCATAATACTTAGTAACTAGGCCCGAAAAGCTAAAAAAGACCGAGAAAAGGTATAAATTTGAGAAATGACGACTAAAAGTCCGTGCAGCACGAGCTATGGCTATGACGCACAAGTACGGACTTCTGATCCCACAGGATTAACACCAAAACAACCAATAAAATAAAAACAATCAACTTGTGTTTCTTGTATATTTTTCTATATTATATGTAGCACAAAAACTATAACGTATAGTATACGACTCAGTTATATAGCTAGGAATAGTTGTTTAGGTACGACAAATGGATCTTTGACTTATAATAATACGCAGCGATTGAAACAAGTGACTAAACGTGATATGCTAATAGCAACATAATTAATTAGCTATATGTTAATTAAATGCAACATATAGATACATATAAATAACTAAATAACTATATAGAGAATTTATATAATGTACATATATATGTATGTATATAAGTATATATATATATGTATATATGTACACACACACACACACACACACACACACACACACACACACACACACACACACACACACACACACACACACACATATATATATATATATATATATATATATATATATCTACATATACTTATATATGAACGTATAGATATATATACATTTAATAATGGATTATCGCACACCACCAACATAATTGGACTAAGTAAAATTATATATTTATTAGTATATATTGATCAATTTCTCTATAAGCACAATAATAATATGCACCTATAATTATTAGAATATTTTATTTCCTTCTTTGCTTAATTTAATTAAAAGTCCGACTAAAATTGGTTGAATTTATAACATGTTTTCCTCGTGCTGTTCTTTATTGATGTTCTGTAGCATATCGTCTTGACGTCAATTAAATGAGAAGTAGTAAAACACTTAAAATCTCACACAAAATTTAATAAAGGAATGGAGACATATAATTCACACCCACTTGCCGTGCAGCAAGGACACTGCACCGGAACTTGACTAAGTAAAAATTACAATTATATTAAGTTAGGAGCATCAAGGACGTCTCAACGCATAGACCTTGTTTTCTGATTTACCACTTAGTAGATCAAACACAAGTACACATATAACTAATAAAACCCCATCGTCAAGTAGGAGATTTAGCTGACTCGTATCCACTCGCGGGTGATGAGGTTGCTGCTGACGACGTCGCCACTAACACAGGCGCGGACGAATCAGAGCCGCCCCCGGAGTAGAGTCTGCTCTGTATTTCCCCTCTATATCTCCCAGGTGTGGTTCCTGGGGTTTATATCCCTTTCTTTTATAACTAGGACCTACCAGACCTACCTAAACTGAACTGCGGTACCAAAATTACCAACAACTATTAATCAGGCCCGTAGAACTTGAATTGTCATTTATGCATGCCGGTAACTGTACCATAAATTTAGACCAACCTGCATTGCATGTCATCTGCACTTCATGATTACAAGTAAGATCCGATATACGGATCGTATAGGCTATTAGAATACTTATAGGTAGAATGCGTATCTCAATACTATATGTATTTCGTCTGGAGTGATGAGTGTCGGGCCGGTGAGACTTAGATTGAGTGTAGTCTGGGGGCATCGTGACGGTTGGATTACGTACGCAAGCTCAATGCCCGTGGGATCCACTCGTCGGGATGTCTTTAAGGACATTCGATCACTTCTCACCAACGATGTTCATCACTTGATGGCTCGTAGTGCCAGATAGAGAGTTTTCTTTTCAATATCCTTAAATTACTATTATAATACCTCCTCAATTGAGTGATTAAGGTTCGGTTTCTCAGTTTAGAGTATGCGTGTCATATGTGACGTATTGGAGCTATTCCGTTCTTTATTATATTATTCATTAGCCTATATTTCGAGATCTCCTAATATTCGAAGGGCTTCCTCCTTTGGCCCCTGGTTGGTACAGAGGAAGCCTGGGGCTCCCCTTTGGCCCTTAGTTGGTACAGGGAGTTCCCATTTTATTATGTTCTTTTCAAACGGGTAGTCGGTTCCTTATTTCCATATGACGGCTGAGACCGAGGATTTATTTCCTTATTTTCTATTTTGGTAAGGGTAGGCATCTCGGTTCGCTCTTTGACTGAGTGTGTGCTTTTTGTAGCCGCTATGCTTTACCAGGGCGTTTCGTTCTGGAAACTCAGAATTTGTTTTAGGTTACGAGGGCTGCTGTATAGTGCCCCAAGCCTAAAACAAAACCTTAGGTTACGAGGGCTGTTGTATAGTGCCCCACGCCTAAGGGGCGAATCCTGATGTCCTATAGCCTCGGGTTTCTAAATTTGACAATTTGTTCATTTGACTGGGAGCTTGATGTCTTCTCATATTATTTATAGTATATTACTATTCCTCATAAATATTTTGGGTTTATTTTCGTATCGTCTCTTTTTATACATGTTAAATAATAAAATGGAATTATGGTTCATTTGTACACATTAGGTGTAGTAATTTAAGTTATAAGCCAGGTTCTTTAAATGTGATTTGGTCCATCTCGGATCGGATATAAACCCAAAGGATGGATCTTAATCCACACTGAGATTTTATATCTCACGTTCCACGATTGGTTGTGGGGTCCAGGTAAGGAGCAGGAGCTACTTTGAAGTCCTGGAAGAGAGCGTTAGGATGGATTCCCGGTGTCTTTCGTTTTGTATACCTTCCTGCTGATTTGTCTTCTTGTGTTTTGTTTGATTAGGAGTAGTTGTAGTAGGATAGTGAGGACCGGTCTCACGCCCTTTGGTGAGACCGACCTCTTTCTGTATGTATTTTATCCTTCTTCAGCTTCCGCTGTAAATTTTGTAAAAGACATCGTTATATATATATATATATTTGATTGTTGGATGTTCATGTATTGTGTTCACTGTGTGTGCTGTTCCTCTATTTATATAAAATTTGTTAAGATTATCTCGTTTCTTCTATATTAATTAAGCTTTTCGTGTACTTATGAGCAAGTACACGTGGCGGGATTAACACCCCTAAGCTAGTTAATATTTCTGGGGTGTGACATCCTTCGGTGGTATCAGAGCGAGGTTGATAAATTGCACTAAGGCACAAGATCAATCATGTAGCCCAAGTAATACCATCCGCTTCCAAGGCTAAAGTCAGTATGAGCACACACAACAATACATGTCATTCGCTTAGGTCTGAGTGAGGATAGGTCTAGGATTTTAAACGAACTAATAGTAGGACAATGCTTCAACGATACCAAGACCTCTACGATACCAAACTCCTAATAAGAAAAGAACAAATACAAGTACAAACAATAAGTATAACAAGTAATCCTACTATAAGATATTTACTAAGTTGATTTTAACTTCGTTTTACTTTTGATTTCTCTTACTACTCTCCATGACTCGATCTCGTAATGCTCATCCTCATCTGCATCGGACCTCATCTAATCCACATCTCCATGATACCCAACTCTGAATTCTTGTCGTTACTTTACCCCTCCCTTCTATGCCACCTGCTCGCGTTGTGATGCATGAAACCAATATACACGACACTGCCAGTATCACACACTCGCCTTTCACACGAAAACTGGACAGTAGAACCTGTAATCTTCCTCTACTCCTTGTAAACCTCGACGTTCATTTTACTCATTAACAAAGACCTGAAGATGCACGTAGACGGTAATTTCCAGACGTATATGAATATTATACAACGAAACCATTTCATATTATCAAATTTCCTTCAGGATACATTCCTAGAATAACAATAGTAGTAGTTTGGACTTCTGCGTAGTTTAATGAATACCTATGAGACTATGAGATAATACAATACATACAATTCGCTCGAGGACAAAAACTAGTAAACCCTATAATTAGACCATCACTTCAACTCGACCTTAAACAACCTTCCGTACTTCGTCCCTCGTGACCGATCCAATCATACGCTCTTGCAACTGCTTTCCTGGCACCTACTATCCATCTAGCGTTGACTTGTTCCTCCTACGTTTGTAGTAGGATGCCTGTACTCCAAGCAAGAATTTCAGAACATGTATACGAACAAAAATATTCATCAGGAACTTGGTATAAGTCGAAGTGACCATTTAGCTATCTCGAATCGATTTGACCTAGTAATGACACCCAAAGTTTCAGTTGAGTAACACTTGAGCATCTCCCTACGATTACAAGTTAGGATGCACACTTGTGAAGACCGACACTTGCGAAGGCATTCCGGGTCCTCGTATAAGGGGTGAACAATCACAGCTCCGAGTGTCGATATTGATTCTTTGTCATCGACACTAGATTTCAGATATAGGCTTCGCGTCATGTGACCTTATAGCCGGTACACGACGAAAAGCTATGTTTTGAGACCCTATAAATAGGAACCTCACTACATTAGCTTTGTTACTTAGAAAAGAAAATACACGAATGCGAATTATGGATACAAACGCAAACTTTTGACCAATTATACTTTCTTAACCCATGACACGTGCCCTTCGCGTTCTCAAGGACTGCATTGTCCTATTTAAACTTTTGACCAATTATACTACACACAGACATTTATCTCAACAGAAACTCCAATTTACAAATTCGCGCTTACAGCGATGCCGATTGGGCAGGCAACATCGATGATTGAAGGTCTACATCAGTTTTTTGTATCTTTCTTGGCAACAATCTAGTTTCTTGGTGTGCTAAGAAGAAACCAACGGTTTCATGCTCAAGCATAGAGGCTGAGTATCGAAGCTTAGCACTTACGTGTACCGGAATTCTTTGGTTACAATACATTATGCAAGAAATTCATCCAAACACACAACCAATTCCAACTCTATGGTGTGACAACATAGGTGCTATCTTTTGGCTTCTAATCCCATGTTTCACGCTTGAACTAAACACATCGAGATTGATTACCATTTTGTTAGGGAGAAAGTGGCATCTAATCAACTCCAAGTCAAGTTCTTATGTTCCAAAGACCAACTTGCTGATATCATGACAAAACCATTACCCTTACCTCGGTTTCACTTCCTCAGAGACAAGCTCAAAGTGAGCACACTCACTTCGACTTGAGGGGGGTGTATTAGACAACACACAAGACAAGATGCCACTACAAGATACAGAAGATCCATCAGCACAATTAAGATAATTAGTTAGTTATAATTGAGCTAGATTGTTATCTATAGAAAGCTATATACAAATACAAAGAATGATATGAAAACATTATTCTCAAAATATCAATTGTCTTCTCCCTATGTTCCTAAACTCTATTAGAAAACAAAACGTTATAATATAATAAGCACAGACAAAAATGATATGTGTAAAAAATTGCTTAGTACAACAACTAAAATTCATGGCTTAATATACAAGACTATATATAACTAATATTAAGAAGTGTTATTTTTAACTAGTAGCGGTTATTTGTTTCATATATCAGGTTATTTGTTTCATATATCAGAATTATTTCCAGTTCACAACATATATATATTCTTAAAATTTTGGAGCCTTTCAATATCAATTAAAAAATCAATTTGGTATTTAAAAGTCTTTAAACTTTCCTTTGCTTTTCCACAGATCCGACCTTTTCCTTACTCCTTCGTGGATCGGGTATGCCAAGCTCCCATCGCCAGCCCTCGAGCTTTCGCGACCAAGATGGACAAACTATATGGTTCACCGAGTCCAGATGCCGACTATTCTCTGCTTTCTTTCCCGAGTTTCATTTCCCCTCGATGCATTTCGTACCCGACAGTCAAACTCTCGCGCCCTTTTTCCCTGAATTCGAAGCGCTGTGCTTTTTGTCCTTTCACCTTCTGCCTTTTCCACTTTCGCGTCTTTTCGAGACACTTTAATCATTTCTCTTGGACACGTGGCCCAATAACCACTCTCCACTAACTTTCAGTTCCCCTTCCTCTCTTTTTACTCTTTTACTGGAAGCCTCCCGTTCTGACACCCCTCTAAAATCCCTTTTCTCCCCTTTCTTCTCTTTCTTCTTCTTTTTTTCACATTTCCTAAAACCCTTCCAGTTATTCCCCTTTTTCTGCCATTACCTTTGTTTTCTTGCTGAGATCGTAAGGACCCAGAAGAACAAATAAGGAGCACTGAGGACCTTTGTTGTAGGCCATGATACTCGAAGCACTGAGGATCTTCTCTTCTCACCAACTCGAGACCTACGTGCACCGATCTCCAGGTAAGTGTTCTCTCAAGAACCTTTCTTTTTAGCTGTAGTTATGTTTTTCGCCATTTTCCATGGCCTGGTGTCTAGGATTTTATGGTAGGCCTTTGATTTATCAGTACCAACAACTAACTGCTTTACACTAGAATGACCTTTTTTTTAACTGCTACCACCCTACTTAGTATTCTTCAGCGTTGGTGTATATGTTTGTGTTTGTTATTTCCTTTGGTATCAAGTTCATGTACCATTCTTCCTCTTACTGGTAAATCTCTTGGTGACCCTAATGACAAAGGTCGATAAATCTGATATACTAGTTTGTGTTTGTCGTTTCTCCAGATATCGAGTCCCTATACCATTCTCCTTATTGGTAAGCCTCCTTGGTAAACCCTAGTAGCATGGGTCGGTAGATCTTACTCCCATTAGGTGTCCTTTAGGTTTACCATGAGTCGATAGATCTTTCTCCCATCAGGTGTTCTTCAGGTTTATTTTAGCAAGGGATTCTGACACTTGTCTGATTTTCCCTATTTTCTTTTTAGTATAAAACTCGGTCCCATGGACGAACCTTCTTCTTCACTTGGATCCCACATACCCTCAACAACAACCCGTAGCAATCCTGAGGATCATTCCTATCATCTCAGCCAATCTCTGTCTCCCAGTATTATAGTTATATCCGATTCTGATAATAGTGTATAGTCTGGTGAAGTACGATCTCACCGAACCCTTGTAGATAACCAGATCGAGTCCTCCAGTTCTTATTTTTTTATTACCCAAAAATATAATCGGTATCATCGACGCCAATATGTAGATAATTTTTCCGAAGAAATGTCGACCTACAAATTCCATTCCCGAACCGACCACCCAAGCTTTGTCAGATCACAATGAAGCACATGAGTGACAAATGATTGTGTTTTAGCAAGATGTTGAGGGTATGGATCTTCAAGAGGGGGAGGGTTCAAGCCGAAGGAAGAGGGCCGAGGGAACTGCAGGTCTCGAGATTTCAGAGGAGCACCGACTAGTAGACCTCCAGGATCACTACAATGTAAGTTCTGAAGTTCGCTGAATGTTACCGGCTATTTCCTCTTTTGGTTTTTCTGTGACTGAGGGACGAGGTCCCCAGAGGGTTGGTGGTAATCCATTGATGGTTTTGTTTTGGCAAAGGGAAGAGAAGCGTGTAGGCTAGAAGGATAGGATCCGAAGGAGGTTCAAATTTCCACGTCCTTTGTAGAGAAGATGGCGAGTGACCCGTACTGGACAACCGATGAAAAGTGTAGGATTCAAGGGATGAGTCTAGTAGTAGATGGGAGGTTGGTGCGGCAACCGAGGGCGACATGGCTCATCATTCAGAGAAGGGAATTCGTCTTTACCACCGGTCGGCTAAGTATGGCCTCACGGTTCCTTTCATCTCAGAGTACTTCATTCAAGGGTGGTAACCATTAAAGAAAACACCACAAAACAACTTATCCTACTATGACAAGTGATTCTGATCAGAATACTTCATTTATGTGTG
>CAXKVX010001412.1:0-152675 GCA_964058865.1 Eleocharis quinqueflora
AATGGAGTTGTAGCTAGATGGCGGCCTTCAGAGGTTTAGCAGTGGCTCCTCAAAAATCCAACAGTGCCATGTGGTGGTGCGAGCTTCTACAAGCACAAAAGAATGGGATCTTTCGGCAAGAAGAGTCGGAGATCCGAGGTGTGCCTGTACTAACCAACACGAGGATATGAAACTAATTGCAGATACATTTTAGTTGATATTGTGACCAATAGTAAAATATGAGGGCTTTGTAGAATCCTAAGGGTGATTAAGACTTAATTTAAACACTAGATTTTTTGTTGCAAATTTACAACAATTCAATTTCTAATGGCAATTTCTAGATAAATCAATACAATCAATTCAAACAATTCATTAGGTATACTTCTCAAATATAAATTACTAAAAATTAATTGGAGAAGTCTAAATATCGATTTGACTTAATTAAGTTCTAGTTGTGGAAGCGTAATAATCAACAAGTCGATTCCTCTCAAGTCATTAAATGCAATTAAGATAAATAGAGAAGAGTTAAACGATTAAAAAATGAAGGCAAGCGAGATGTGACGGAGTTCGGCAAAGCATACGTCTTCGGGTCCCGACACCTCCGCTTCTTGCGATAATAAATAATTGTCTTTACAATGCTGAACCATGCTCTTTTACACACAAAGAATGAGAGATAAAGCCAAATAACCAAAGTGGTACAACGACCAAAAGAGAATGAAAGATAACAGAAGATGATCTCTCAAACAATCTCACAAATGATTTTGATTAAATTAATTAAGAGAATTTGAGCTTAGCAAGAGATTTAACAAGGTTTGAAGCTCTCAACTATGATGGTTGCTCTTAGAATTTAATTTTTAAGGGCTTACAATAATCGAAAAGGTGAAAGCGAGAGAAGCCCCTTTTATAACGATTCAAATCTGATCTTTTAGGTTCTTTTCGCAACTCCACCGTTACAGACTGTGGCCCACCATTACAGACGGTGGAGTTCAAAACTGATCGTTATTTTTGTCTTTTTTCGTGGTTTGAATTTCTCTCCACTGATCATTATAGATTGTGGTTCATCGTTACACCACTGTGAGTTGTGTTTCTTCATCACAAGACTGTGGGTCGCAGTCTCACAACTGTGAGAACAAAAATAGTGTTTCTTGTTGTTTTTAAGCTCAAATTCATTTGTTTAAATTAATGCAAATATATACAAATTTAACCGAAGCTTAGATATGCATTCCATCTTGCTTCTTGCTTGCTCCAAAGCTTTCATTTTGTTTGTCCAAGCTTTTGAGCCAATTTAAACATTTCTTCTAGCTTCTTGCTTGCTAGCATCCACTTTTCTCACTTGAGTTTCTAAAATAAACTCAACAAGGTAAACAGTTAAATTCAAGTTGTTTTGCAAATCATCAAACTAAATAAACTGTTTGGGACAACAGGCTTGACCCTCATCTTTGAAAAAAAAGTGTTGCTACAAGACCAACTTCGATGTGCGAAAGACCGTGAGGTGTATCCAAGATAGTTGATTGAGGTATGTCGCGACAGGCGAAGTATATCTTGGGAGCCCGGTGATAATTGAGAAGCATCATCTTCTCAAATTTTAGGTTTTTGTTTCGTGTTTGTAACTCTTATTAGTTCTTCTTGTTTCATGTTTCTTTTGTTATTCATGTTTTTATTTCGTGTATTTTTCTTTCATTTTTTCTCTTCATGTAATTTAAAAGATCACATTTATGTGATCGTCATATATATAAAATTTAGATGATTTTACCTCATCTTTTACTAAAGAAAACTACGTGTTGCGCGGTAGATGATTCAGACCAATTTGAGACACTGCCTGCTTCATGAGCAAAAGAAGAGGAAGAAGAAGAAAAAAAAGCTTATTCTCCTTTGTATCTTGTATTAATTGCAAGAGGCTTCCTTATTTTGTTAGGTGTAAAGGAATTTGACTCAACAACAAATTTTGCAACCATACAAAAGAAAAATCATTAAAATATATTAATGTAATAGAAAATTGATTTATCTTTTGTTGAATTATATGTTTCTAAAAATTATTATTTCCTATGTGATTAGCCGGTAGTATTTTATGTTGACAAAATTATGATATAACTATTTTATGTTGGCAAACTAGTAGAATATGATGAGCCAATGAAGCTGATAAATACTAAAGGATCAGCGTTTCGATAGCTCACAACATAAAAGAGTAAAAAAATAAAAAATAATCACAAATGACAATAAAAAAGTAAAAAAATATAATAAAATAATAATAATGATAATAAAAAAGATAATAATAATAATAATAACGACAATTACAATAATTATATAAAAATAATAATAATAACAATTATAATAATTATAACAATAAAATAATAATAATATAATAATTATAATTAAAATGTAATAATGAATAAATAATTCAATTTCGATGAATTAAACGGTCCAAATAAATCAGAGCTTCCGGTCATATTTCGGAGTTCCCACGTTTTTGCCAAGAAATAATGGTAATACATTAATTGTTACATCAAACATAAATGAAAAAGAAATAAATTTAATAATTATTAATGAAGATCAAATAGCAAGAAATTTAAGGCCCAAAAAGCGGATTCCCAGACCCAGTCACCCAGAGAGAGATTTACACTGGAGGCCCGCAAGCCCAATTCACAAATGAAAAGCAGAAGCCCAGTTCTCTTTCTCCTCTTCTACGATTTCCTCTTTTCTAGTTCTACTAGTTCTAAACTTGAACTCATTGTATTATCAAGCCGCCGACATATACATATACAGCGCCGGCGCCTCTATCGATCTTCGCGCAATCTCTTTCTTTCTCTCTCAAGTTGAGTTTGTAGAGGGGGAAGAAGAGCAGCCATGGGGAGAGCGAAGAAGGGACCCAAGTTCGCCGCTGTGAAGAAGATTGTGAGCTCCAAAACCATAAAGAAGTACAAGGAGGAGGTCTTAAACCCTAACAAGAAGGATCTCCAGAAAGACAAGCTGCCTCACAATGTGTAAGTCTCTTTTTATTTTATTTTTTCTGTAAATTTTCTGCTTTTTTCATGCAATTTTAGACAATACCGTCCAAAGAAATTGGAGCGGTAGTTATTTCAATTCATGTACTAGTTAAGAGCAATAAATCAGTCAAGGTTCATCAAATTTAGTTTTTTTTTAGATGGTGTCACAATTTTATGCCTCTATAATGTATCAAAATATGAGCTTTCGATTAGGGTTTTTCTTCTTCTAAGAAATAAAGGGTTATGTATAGCAGGTTTATCTTTTTCACTTTTCCTATATGTTCGATTTGTAGGCCACAAGTTTCTTCAGCATTGTATTTCAAGTATAACTCTGCACTGGGCCCACCTTACAGAGTTATTGTGGATACCAACTTTATCAACTTCTCTATTCAGAACAAGGTGCTAAATCTGTTTGTATTTTCTTCTGATTTTCATTATGGATGACTTAAGGATGGAATGAGTTTGTTGGATAAATTTACATAAGAAATATATGAGATGATTTAGATATAAGATTATTTTAGAATAGGCAGTAGCTGAAAATTGGTCATTGATTTGGTGTTTGCAGTTAAGTGCAATTAGTCAGTACCATTGTTGCATTTTTATTGTACCTGCGATTTAAAATTCAAATATGATGCGTAGAATTCTGATGACATGAGAAGAAAATGTTGCTTGTATTGTGCTGCCCATTATATCTTCAATTGATATCACTTTTTTATGTTATGCAGTTGGATTTGGTAAAGGGAATGATGGACTGCCTTTATGCAAAATGTTGGTTTTAATCTATTTCTTTTTGTTCTTTTCATTCTGACCTCAAATTCTACATTTCATGTGATTTTCTTTTTATTTAACTTGGGTATTTTTTTTCATTCTTGTACTTTTTCTGTGTATTATTTGTAGGCACACCATGCATAACTGATTGTGTTATGGCTGAACTGGAGAAATTGGGGCAAAAGTACCGTGTTGCTTTAAGGTTATATTTTTGCCCTTGTTGGTTTTTTAAATGTAGATAATGTATTCTTTCAGAAAATTTTAAGGCCTATAAGCATCAATAAAAGAATATGAAAAGGAAAACTTGCAGAATACATATAAAAATTAATACTTTCAAAGTTTGCTGCTACAGAAAAGATGTTAATTTGTAACCCTAACTGATATTTTCTTAAAAAAGAAAAAAAGAATAGCATGTACACTAATAGCAAAAGCTAAATTCTTTCCACGACATGTATAATCTATTTACATTTAGTTTAATGCAGCGGTATATAAGTAGAACAGATGCAAATATCAATAAGTAACAGGACTTTACTTTCTGGCAGGCAATCTAAAGTTTTGTTCTTGTTTGTAAATACTTCAGAGGCCTTGTTAGGTTTAGATAAATATTGAAATATGTTTTGTCTGGAACATTGCCAGACCATATGTACATATGGTGGAATTTTATTGTTAGATTTAGTGACAGTATATGAGAACTTTTTAGTCTAGCAAAAAGGAAGTAGTATCAGTACTTGTGTGAAAACTGAAAAGAATGATATATTTTTTTTTATTACATCTAGGCTTGGCGAGCAAACATCAAAATTCAATCAATCTTATGGAAATGAAATCCAATATGGACTTCATTTCTAGCCTACCCCAACTTGTTTGGACAAAAGACTTTGTTGTTGTTTTTCTTGTTGTTGTATTACATCTAGTTTATTTCTGTGTCATATTCAATTATTGTTTTTCTTATTGCAGGATCGCAAAGGACCCAAGATTTGACAGGTTACCGTGCACGCACAAGGGAACTTATGCTGATGATTGCATTGTTGACCGTGTTACTCAGGTGCCTTATATTCTTTTTGTTTGATTCTCTGCAGTGATTTGACTAAAGGCTTTGTTGTTGTTGTTGAAAAAGAAAAGATGTGCATGAAATTAGTTTAAAAAAAGTCGTACTAGTGAAATATTGTTCACGTCTATTTTACAAATAATTTCCATTATTTTAATGTACCCCTGCAAAACTCGTAAATATTGTCATATGTACACCCAGCAAGTATGAAAGTATCCATATTTCACTCTTAATGTTGGCTCAATGGGTCTTTATATTTTGAAATCACCCATAAAGAAATGGGTGTTAATTGCAAATGTATGAAATATTTGGTCTGCAAGTACTGTAAATTAATGTATCTTATATGCAAAATATCGGTTACTTATTTGCAACAAGTAATAACATTCTTTGTTAAACAGCACAAGTGCTACATTGTTGCCACGTGTGACAGAGACCTCAAGCGGCGTATTCGCAAGGTACATTTGAGATGGAGCATCGTTGTGTACTTTTTTACCGTAATATTTATTGGAGCATCAATTTTTATTGTTAGTAACTTAGTATACCATAGGTCATAATTTATTTTTCATGTTTTGCAGATACCTGGGGTTCCTATAATGTTTATCACTCGGCGTCAATACTCCATTGAACGACTCCCTGAAGCAACTATTGGTGGAGGTAATTTTTTTTTTCATTTGATGCTTTTGTTAGTTTAAGATAGTATAGAAATTTTATTTTGAAGATTATTATGTTTATGAATAATGTAAAGCATATAACTTATTACAATTATTGATTAAAACATATTCATATGCTATGCATCTCTTTGCAGCTCCAAGAATGTGATCGACATGAACATTCAAGCGGCTTCATCTCTATCATGTACTAGCAAGTTGTAAGGAAATTTTGTAGCAAAGAAACTTGAATTACTGTTTCCCAGTAGTAGTTTGTACTTGAAAGTGTTGTTACATCTAGGCTTGGAAAGAACAGCAATTTTGGTGGCCTTTCAAATCACGCCATTACCCAAAACAGGGCTTGAACAAATGTGACTTGCATCATTATGCAAATCAAGAAACGAACTAATCCATAATGTTAAGTTACATTATTTAACAATCTCATTTATTTAGGATCTTTTAAACTGGGATGAACGGTTTGGTCTGCTGGCATATGTTACACTGACAACACAATAAAATAAGCTCGTGCTTAAATAAAACAGGAGATCCCATTATTCCCATTCAATCAACAAATAACAAAATTTCGCTTTCCTTCCACCAACAAAAACATGAAGTCATCTAGAATAATTGAATTGTTGTAATTGAATCCGAAATACGTGAAATCTGTTCATATATTCATTGAATTGTCATTTACTCAATTTGCTGAATCACAAATAGATTGCCTTAATTAATTCTGAACCTTTAGTTTTATGAGATGCATACAAGGCAACTTTAGCGCCACCTATTTTATTTTAAGCGCTTGATTTGCAGTATTCAGCGCTCAGAGAAAATTTTCTGACATTATACCGATTGTACCCTTATTTAGTAACCTCTTTTAATACATTATATTTAAGGAAAAGCCATTAATGCATTAAATATAGTATACCAGCCTTATTTACTCTCACAAAGTTTAGAATTTGGTAAAACTTTTGGCTGTTTCACTTTATTGCTGCGTTACACGGATGCGTCACATCTCCCCGCCAAATCCGTATCCGACACCTACTAACGCGAAATTCGCGTCGAATTCGTTTTGGTGCGTATTTCAGCCGAGTCGAATTCATTTGTCTAAGAAATGAGAAATCATTGTTTTGGTGCGTATTAAGTCAACAAATTCATTCTACTTTTGTTTTTGTCTGTTAGTGCACGTGGATGCCCCATGAGCTCTTTTAATAGATTATTTTTCTTACACTTTCATTGTATTGTGCATTTAAATAAGATGAGATATTGGGCTACATAGCTTACATTGTTTCAAGCATTAAAATTCCAAGCATTAAATAAATACGTTAAAAGTTTGTTGTATGTTAACATATTTAGTAACATCTTATTTAGTAATATTATATATAATGTTATTTTTAAATAGCTTGTTGTATATAATATTATATATAATGCTTGAAACAATGTAAGCTATGATACGACAAAATATAGATAAAATAAAAAAAATCACTTTATATATTAAAAATTTAGATAATATATTTCATAGAAATAATATTTCAATAAAATCACACTTTATAATAAAATAATATATATTATAAGAAGATATAAATAACACGTAACACTAATGAACAAAAACACAGCGTTGTCCCAGTGGTACCGTCAAGTCCTACCTAGTGTAGTGGTGAGGCACAAGACTTCTACGAAGAAAGTTTGAGGTTCAAGTCTCGTTAGAACCTACTCTTAGGAGAATTTTTTTCCAGTTTATTTTCTAATTTATTTGTGAATGTGTGTTGTAAATATACGTACAATGAATAAAAAAAAGTGTGCGTTCATTATTTCAATTTGTGCTTTGTGCGAGTAAAATAACACATCCCTTGAACAATGGATATGCTTGTCCGTAATGTTAGAGTAGAATATGGATATGTCCGATTTATGGAGGATAAAATGGTACACCAAAATTCGAAATTAATTATGTAATAGATTAAAGAAAAATTAATGAGGATAGAAAAATATGTCAAGTTTCCATGAAGATATACGATTAATATTATGCTGTTTTGATAAGAAAATTGGCAATTTTGAAAATATTGATGAATACACTAAATTTATTTTTAATTTTTCCTCTCAAACTTATATGGATACAGAACTCCCTTTCCTACTATATATTTTCCACACAAACAAACAAACAGCAGAAATTGAAATATTATATTGTCATATTGACACGTACGTAGATTCCACTTAAATCAATTATATATATATATATATATATATATATATAGAGTTTTGCTAGCGTGCTTTCATAAGCACTTCGAGTGAAACACTTACAGATCAAATTTTAAAAACTAACGTTTGAAATTTCAATTTAAATAACTCAATAATTTATTTATATCATAATGTTGTAGAATGCTAATTTTTTCTATTTTTAGAATTTTCCAGCTATGTCTAATGATTTTTGAAGTTGGCCAAAAAAATAATAATAAATACCTTCATTTCAAATAGAGTCATCTTTAAAAAAATCATTTGACATAGTTAAAAAATTCTAAAAATAGAAAAAAATTGATATTCTACAACATTATGATAAAAATAAATTAATAAACTATTTAAATTGAAATTTCAAACGCTAAATTTTAAAATTTGATCCATAAACATTTCACCCGAAGTGCTTATGAAAGCACGCTAGCCGGACTCTCTATATATATATATATATATATATATCTGTGTGCGTAGGAGATGCATTAGAAAAAGAAAAGAAACCAGATGAAACAAAGGAAACTATCATCAACCATTAAAAAAGATATCGCCTCAATTGCTTCATGACCTAGCACATTAATTATAATTACCACAGCAGCTCAGCAACAAATTAAAGGATAGAGTCATAGAGAGAGAATGGATCGATGGAGAAGCAATCTCGAGTGTGTGTGACAGGAGCCTCAGGTTTTATTGGCTCTTCACTTGTGAAGAAGCTCCTAGAGAAGGGCTATGTGGTGCATGCCACACTAAGAAACCTTGGTATCTCTCTCTCTCTCTCTCCCTCCCCTACCTTGCTCCTTCCTTGATTCCTTCCCTCTCTTTCTACCTCCACACACTCCCAATTCAACTCTCAAAAGGTCAAGATCTTTGATTCACCAAAGCGAGCTCAGTTCTTTAATTCTTTCTTTATCATCTTCTGAAGTCTGAACAATTATATATCCCTTTCCTTTGTTTCAATAAAAGTAACCAACAACCACATATGCTGTTATAAAACCCTGTGAATCTGTGACTTCTTTTACTTATTAAGAGTTTAATTTGTATCTGAACTTGTAGCTACCTTTCTTAAAATATCCGTTTCATTAATTACTTCAAATTATTAAGAGCAGGAGATGAGTCTAAGGTGGGGATTCTAAAAGGCCTACCAGGAGTTGATACACGGTTGTTTCTCTTCGAGGCGGATATCAACAACCCCGGCACGTTCCGGCCGGCGATCGAAGGCTGTGAATTCGTCTTCTTGGTCGCGACGCCTTTGAGACATGATCCCCATTCTAAGGTTAATTAATCGTCACTAATTATTTGTTCTTGTTTGCTCTATTTCTTTTTTTTAAGATTATATAGTTGATGACTATCACTCTATTGAGGTGATTATTAAATAGTTATGAGAGCCGTCCACCTCAAATTGCCAATTTACTGTCAAAAAATAATATTATTTACTGATAATTTTTTCATTTAATATTTATTATGATTAATAAATAATAATCCTCATATAACTTAAAATTCTATCTAAAAAATAATAGCTATAATTATTAAACGAAACAACTTATTTGTTAAATAAAACGGTTTATTGTTAAACGAAACGACGAATGAACGTCTAATCAGTCTTTAAATGAATTACTATTTTTTCATTATTAAAATACCCATCTAAAAAAATTAGAGAGATTAAGTAAATCCCAGCAAAAAGTCCATGCACATCAAGTCATTAACGCATAATATTATTATTTAAAAAAAACCCAATTTGACATGATTAGGTATTCCCCTTCTTCATTCTATCACAAACAAGTCAAAGCTTTATTCTCTCCAGTTAAATTGATGTGCAACATAGACTGATCATAGTGTTTGGCCGAAAAGAAAGAAGAAAAGAAAAGAACAACTAATTGTGCATCTTTTTAAAATTGAGTAATTGATGGTCACTTATTTAAAGGAGATTTGAACCTTAAATTTAGTTTGCGCCTTGCTAACCATCGTTAAAGAAAAGAGTGAGTCTGCTGTGAACAAAAAAATTTAAACTCAAATCAATTACAATCATTGATCGTTATTAATAATTGTGCAATCAAATTGATTTTACATCAATAATAGTACAATCAAGTTAATTTTGATTCATAATAAAATTTGCCTAAAAAAAATGCCAGATTTTTCGCTCACCACTAAATTGACATTATTATTCGTTATGTTTATATAACAGTTTGGTGATACAATTCGGGTTAAAGAGTTGACACATATTCAATATTTTTCAAATAAAATTATGAACATGATCGATATACTTTCATCTGAAAGTTGATTTTTTTTGTTGAGATGTTGATACTACTAAATTTTTTTGACGACATGACGCCAATTATTTGGGTTCGGGGAACCGGATCTGTTGCAGCGCAACACATGTGCTACATCATTCATTACATTTTTTAGAGTGCATCAAAATTCGTATTTATATTTAAAATCTTTTGATCTCATCGTTCGATGATTAATTACGATGATGATTAATTAGTACCAGATTCATCGATTCGGACAGTAGCGAAATTATCTCGATTTTGTCTGATGCTGTTTAGACAGCGAAATTATCTCCATTTTGTCTGATGCTGTTAGACTTTTTTTTTCTTGCGTACTTTCTTCCTCAAATAAACAATTAATTAGGAGATGGGCAGTATTTTCTCATCAATGCTATTATTGTTGTGCAGCACGTAAATCGAACATCTTTTATATTTTATTTTCAATACAAAATCAAAATCACACAAGAAGACATATATATATATAGGGTCCGAATCTGCTGCTCGTAAATCCCTGCTTGCTTTCCTGCTTGTCTTCGATCCGACCGCTCGATCGTCACGGACGGCTGTAATTTGATCCAGGAGGCAGATGCTTTGATCGTTAGATGAATTTTGAACGGTTCAGATCGAAACAAGCAGAAATTTACGAGTAGGAGATCCGGTTATATATAGCACCCGACAACAAAGTCAACAACCAACTCCATTAACTTTTCGCTCCGGGAATACAAAAAAAAAAAGGAAAAAAGAGACAGGAAAGTGATGGAGAGCGCTCGTTTTAAAAATTGGGTTTTCTTTCTTTTGTTTTTTTATGATAAGAATATTGCCACTGCTATGTCTGTGATTTGACATTTCAAGAAATATCAGATACGGTGCTTGGACTGAATCGTCAAAGTCCAAAGTATATGTTTTTCTTAATTAATTAATAATAGATTGTGTTAAGAGATAAATCTCAAAGTTCAAAGAAGCTGCAGGGGTCCATACGCAGGGCTGTCAACGGATCAAATGTGCAACGTGTTTTCCTTCCGTTTCGTTCAAACGGAACAGAAACGAAATGGAATTTTTGTTTTGTTTACGAAATTGAACAAAAAACGAAACCGTATTTTTCCTTCCGTTTCATCTTTTCTAGTGTAAAATCACGAAAATATTCGTTACGCAACGGAACAGTTAACGAAATTTTTTTTGTTTCGTGGAATGAAACGGAATGGAAACGAAAATGGTTGATTTTGTTTTCGTTAGAAACGTTTGACATGCCTATCCATACAGAGCTCCACCCCCTTTTATTTCTAAATCACCTCAAACAACATGAACTCGTAAAATTGGCATTTTTGTTAAAATGCTTGAAAAAATCTAGATTTGTCTGAAAATTTTATTAATTGACGTTGTCAACCAAGAAAAAAGAGAGAACTATTTATCTCAGTATCCCTCTTAAATATATCCGATAATTAGTTTAAACTTATTATTATACAAGTACATATTTCGGTAGTTGTCTTTATTTTTGAAGTAGTTTTTCATGTTAGAAAATAAATAATCAATTGATTGTATATTTTTACCAATAAATTTAAATTGATCACTTATAGCAAAAAAGTGTTCTTGTATCACCTAATAGTTAATTTCTCGTTTTCACAAAAATTTACATTGACATCTAACATGCAAGACTCTTCTCTTAGTTCAAAGAAAAATGAAAGAATAGTTGTTTTGTCAAAAGTTCTCATAAACAAAATTTTCAAATGAATGAATATTCTCATTTCTGTAAAGTAGACAAAGAATTTGCAATTAAGTCCAAACACAGACATACTGCAGTAAATAATATTCATAGATTTTAACAAACGAGTTCAACACTTTTCTTTTTTCCTATTGACATCACAGGCAATCATATATTATATCTCTATACTCTTAACTAACCATTTATGATGATTTAGAATGCTAACTAGTCGTAGTCTGACACATACATATCTTTTACAGTACAAAGATGTAACAGAAGCTTCACTAGACTGGATACATACAATCATAAAGTTTTGTCAGCAGTCTGGTTCGGTCAGGCGTGTAGTTTATACCGGCACGGTGATTGCGACCTCGCCATGGAAGGAAGACTTCACTGGGTATAAGGATTTCATTGATGAATCACAATGGACTCCAATTGATCTTCCTTACCCAAATTATAGCGACCACTTGAAGGTATGTATTTCTTTTTACAAATATTCATAGTAGTCCGTAAAAATCGAAGTATTTTTTTCTGGAATGGGCATTTATATCACATTTTTTTACTCATTTGATTGATTCTATTATGATGAGAATTCATATTGTGCGCATTCGCTACTACTTTGATTTATCCTTTTTTGTACCTTCAGGTGAATTCAATAATCCTGATTTAATGAGTGCCTTGTATTCTGGTATGAAAAAATGTCTTATGAGTTATGATACATCACTTTTCAGGATTACACAAGCTCAAAAACACTATCAGAAAAAGAAATCCTGAATTACAACAAAGAAGGAGAACAAGGACCCGAGGTTGTAAGCCTCGCATGTGCGCTTGTCGGAGGTGACACGATCCTCCCATATGTTCCTGACAGTGTACATGTGATTATATCGCCACTAACGGGAATTGAAGTGTGCCACGGTTCATTGAAATTTATACAAGCATTATTAGGTTCAGTACCACTGGTTCACATTGATGATGTTTGTGAGGCACATATATTTTGTATAGAAAGGTCGGTCATGGCCGGCCGGTTTCTGTGTGCAGTTGACTATCCGACGATAAAGGACTTTGTGGATTATTTCGCTGAGAAATTTGCAGACCTCAAGCTGATGATCAAAGAGTAAGATCCTAGGAATTATTTTGATTTTTTATTTATATTAGTTTCTAAAGATTAAACCAAAAATAAAAAGTTAAAAAAAGGAGGGATGGCCACATTGTAATTGATTGTATCAATTGCCTAATTATTTTTTTTTTCTTTTTGCTACTGAGAAAAATCTCAGACTGGAAGGAGAAGGACAGAGCGTAAAGGCTTGCTCACAAAAATTGGTTGATTTGGGATTCAAGTACAATTTTGGCGTTGAGGATATACTGACTGCTAGTGTTGAATGTGCCAAGAGATTTGGCGTCTTATAATTTATTGTTATTAGTTTTTTATTTCCTTTGTTTTAGTTCTTTTGAATTCAATAATTAAAGGTATTAAACTCATCTTACATGTCAAAAATGGAACTCTTCATGTAACTAAAACATTGTGATATTCTGTGAAGTTGCTTGCTATTCAGAGCACTAAGAACAAATTTGGTTTTAGATGAACAGGATATAGTACACTTGGATATATTATATATTACAAAACAGTAATCAAAATAACATATTTAAATCATAAATCTGCCTTATGTACTTGGATAGATTAAATATTAAATTTGATAAAAAAAAAATAATAATTTAGTTTATTATTCATCGATTTGATAGATTAACAGTACATTTATTAATACATAAGTGGTGATCGAACTATTTTAAATTATAACCAGTTCAACTACCTATATTTATATAGGATAATAGAAAATAGATCCGCAATATCAATATTAATTTATTAATATTTAATTTTAATAACTCCACCACTATATTGTCACTCATTGGATAGTCAAATAAATAAGCTTGTTGATATTTATTTTATAGATCATATTTGATTGAAATACTAGAAAACGCAGCACGGCTAAGTCGCGTCTTGATTATATAAAAATAAAAATGTTTATCATTTAATTGTTCGTGAGTTCAACAAAAATAATGTCATATAATATGTTATTAATAACAATTTAAAGTATGTTGCATCATTATTAATATTTTAAAATGCGTGTAGAATTTTTTTCTTTCTTTCGATGCTTTATTCGTCCATCTTATTAGTTCACCTTGTTTTTTAAATATTTTTTATCATTAGAAACTTAAATGAAAAGTCTTATATATCAGTCTTATTAGTTCACAACTAATTTATTTTCAAATTTTATTTATACGAAAAGTTAATTTGGACATTTTATTTCTTAAAATGCTTTAATAAGTAACAATTATATATCATGATTTAATAGGAAGTGATTTAAATCAGGTTTTATTTGATCCTCAAATATTTAATTCATCAAGTATCAACAATATCCAACAAATTTTCCATACAATCGGTGTCTCAATTTTGATTTGCGGCACGTCGTAAATATGAAAAATTGAGTAAATTCAACAGCGAAGGATACACTATATTATTTTTACATTTAATTGATCTTTCAAAGATTAAGTTGATTATTGAGTTTCTTTTTACCAAATTATTTTTAAATTACTTAATTCTTATACTTTGTAAATATGATAACCGGTAAAGAGAAGAAGATTGACGCATAAGTAATTTTAATTCTTATACTTTGTAAATATGATAATTGATAACCTATAAGTGCTAATTTTGTCACTAACCTGACACAAAAGAATTTGTTCTGATGTTAGTTATTTGTTGTGGGCGCATAAGAACAATAATCATCAAATAGGTGCATAAAAATTCAAGGGATACAAATGAATGTCTTTAATCTTAAACATTAATCCACTGGAACATACATGTTATTCTAGTAAAAATTCAATAAAAGTATATTGCTCAAGAAATATATAATTGCATAATAAATTCAATAAACATGCATGCATGTTATGCTCGTAAAAACAACTTACTTTAATTTGAAATGTAAAAGAGAAAAAAAAAAATAGCTACCATTATGCCAAACACAAACGGCCAGTTCAGAATGACTCAGACCAAACAACCCCTCATACCAGTGAAAGAAATTCAATCAAGAATAGTTCAGCTCAAATTGTCATAGTTACCAGTATAGCATTTCAACCATGTCAGTTGCTAAAGAGGGGCAGTCAAAACCAGCTATCGTATACTTCAACACAATTGTAAAATTTTCTTTTCTAAAGAGGCAAGTGAGATATCTAAACTGAGTTGTGATACCAATTGAAATTACTCCATGAGTTAATATATATATATCTAAACTGAGTACAACATTTCAACCATGTCAGTTGCTGATGGCAGCTACAGATCCCTCCTATATATATGTATAGAAAGGTGGTGGAGAATATATAAACTTCAATTCATGCATAAGTTTGCTTTTCCAGTTGCATTCACTAAATGTGGGCAAATCAGCTCAACGAAAACTCTTCATGTACCTCTTCATGTACCTGCATTTTTTCAATCGTAAATTTTTTTTATAACTGTAGGCAAAGGTATGCATAACTGATGGTTGCTATTCTCACTCTAAGCATGATCGTTTGAAGGCAGTTGATATACTGCTCAAGATTATAAAAGTATTTTCAACCTTCTATGAAATGAGCATCTTAAGGAAAGAAATTAATCTAACGAAGACGGTGATAACTTTTTAACCAATGGTCTTAAAATGATAATTCACCGATGCTTATAGAAACTTGAAAAGGAAAGAAATATAATTTATTTATTTACAGAAACATGATAAGATATGAAACCTAATTCGAGTATATAAGGCACAAATTTGTTCTTGGTTCTTCTTTTCTACTTTATTTGTTTTTATTGTTTGCTTATATTTTTGATCAAATATGTTTCTTTCATTTGCAAAAAAAAGGTCTAGACAGAATGCTATAAGAGATCATAAATTAAAGTTGTAAGAAAAACACTATCTTTTTTTTAGATTCATTTTGTGAATCATTTTGTCTTGGATGGACAATCTAAGCCTAAATTTGAGTTTTGTAGTAATTAATTTTTGTCAGGTAATATGATTTCAAGTAACATCACATTTCAAGTTGGTACTGGTATGCACTGGGTTCTGGAACCAACTTTGTTGAGATCAAACTTTCTTGGAAAAGTTATGGTTGATTTGTTTGTTCTTTTTTCTTTCAAATAAAATAATTGCGTGTATAATCTAACGTACGGTGAAATTTTATATACGATTTATAATATTTGCAACGAACACAAACATTTTATAACATTATATTTGACAATATTGCTGTTGACTCAAACTTTTCTAAGTTTGTTTGATTTGCAAAACCAAATTGAATTTAATCATTTCTTGTGTATTAAGCTTAATTGTAGGGACTTAAATGCAAAAATCAAAGAAGAAAAGTCTGGAAAATCCAAGTGATAATTTGAGAAGAAGTGTAGAGTTCATCGAGACCTTTCCAACGCTTCGAAAATGACCAAAATCGGAGCTACGGATCAAAAGTTATGACTATTTCAAGACTGAAGATTGAGATGAACAGCCAAAACGTTATATAACGTTTTAGCAAGTTATATAACGTTTCGGAAGTTTCTTTGCTGTTCTGTAACGCTTGAAATTGGCAGAACATGTGCCTGAAAGTTACCAGAACGTTATGTAACGTTTTGGAACGTTATATAACGTTTCGGAAGTGTTTTTTTCTGTTCTGTAACGTTTGAAATTGGCAGAACATGTGCCTGAAAGTTGCCAGAACGTTATGTAACGTTTTAGAACGTTATATAACGTTTCAGAAAATATCTGAACAATATAACGGTCGAATTCTACAAACTCCAACGGTCCAATTCTAGGGCAAAACGTTATGTAACGTTTTGAACAGTTATGTAACGTTTTAATTGAATTTCAGCCAATAATGCAAGTGTTTCAAGCTATATATAGAAGAGACCCTTCACCCCCTTCTTCACCAACTAATCCTACATTGCAAAACCCTTAGTTCCACCATTGTTGAGCTTAAAACACATAGCCAAACCTTAGCTCAAAGATTCAATCTCATTGTTCTAAATTATTCTAAATTCTTAGAGAGATTGTGTTAAGTGTTTATTATCTTATCATCTATTCGATTGTATTTTTTGTTACTTTATTTTTCGTTGGCTCGGTTCTCCACCGGTGTGTGTAAGCGAGACCGAGTTCGACACCCCGTGTTAGGGTTGGTGCTCCACCAGTGTGTGTAAGAGAGCTCAAATTCCGAAGTTGTAAATTCACTTGTGTTGTCTAGTGAATCGGCTCGACCTTGTTACCGTGTCGGGGGGTCGGGAGTCCCGGAGACTAGGATCGTCAATATCCGAACTCCGTTAAAATCCTTGTGTCTCTTTGATTGCTTTGTTTGCATTTTCTAAACTCTTCTCTTTAATTTCATTATTAATTTTGTTTAGAAATTGCTTGTGCTTGAATTGTTAAAACTTCATTGCAATTGTCAATTAGACCTCGGTATTTCTAGAATTGCTTAAAATTAAGCCACCCGGTTCCAACAATTGCCACTACCATAAAGATTCAATATAAAACATCAAATCAAAAAGAGATTCATAAAAATGATATATTGGGTTTATTTGAGAATTATAACTGATTTTGGAAATATAAATGTTGTATGAGACAAATTCAACTGATACGTTGTTTTTTTTACGTGTTTTGGTTCTTCCAATTTAACTTCATATGTGACTTTATTAAATTTGACAATGTTTCCACTATCATAAAGAGTCAGTATAAAACCTAAAATAAAAAAGAAATATTCATAAAATTGATATATTGGGTTTCTTTGGAAATTATAACTGATTTTGAGAATTTTAAATATTGTATGCAACAAATTCAACTGATATGTTGGTCTGATTTTACACAATCCTGATTCAACAACCAATATTTAATACCAAAGTATATCCCTTAAATTTTTTAGACAACAAAAATGGAAGTAAATTGACTTTAGAGCCAACAAATTTAACTTCATATCTGACTTTACACATCCCTGATTCAACATCCACTAATACAATGAAAGTAAATTGATAGGAAAATAATCTTTGAAGGTACCAGGAAATCTCATTAGCAATGGAGAAGAAATGGAAGCCTTCAATGACTTGCAACCTTAATTAAAAAAGTAAAACAAATTAGAACTGATATAGATTTTATGATAAATTTTTAAATTACCACAGATTTCTACAGATTCGTCCACTGACAAGTGTTGAAATTGGGAAGAATAAAATTACACAAAATAGTTTAACCTAGCAAAACAATTCTCAGCAATTGGAATTGGACTAAGATTTAGAGTAAACAAAATAAAAAATCAAAGCCTCCATGGCTGTGACATCCCTCTACAATTGGCACTTGAGTAAGATAAAGATTAAACAAAATAAAAAACCGAAGCCACCATGCCTATTACAGTCCTGTACACTTCTCCCAAAACATGCACTAATAACATGAAATTAAATTTGATACGAAAGTAGAATTGATAGGAAAATTACCTTTGAAGGTTCTTGGAAGCTTCGTTGGCAAAGGAGAAGAAATGAAAACCTTCGATGACTGAAGAAACAATTCAAGAAGGAGGCATTAAAGAGGAAGCTGAAGGGTTAAAGTAAAGAAAACAGGAAGGGAAAGGGTTAGTCGGAAAAGAGGACTTATGGGAGAGCAATCAATGGCGAGGGGTAGTTGTGGCGAATGATTCTGTGGCAGCGGATTGTGAAGAGGAGCAGAAAAACAATTCTCTACACGATAGCAACAGGATATGAAGAGACGGGATAGAGCGGATGACCAAGATCGAAGAAGTGACAGGCTAGCCAAGGGTTACAATGTCGTATCGCGTAAATCGCGCTGCGATAAGTGAAAAATAAAGTTCTTATTTTTAATTGATGACTCAAATATGAATAAGAATAGGTGAGAACAAATGAATTATCATTCCATAACTTGTGAGTCCTTAATGTTGATAAGTTATTTCTCAATAACAAGATGATCATGATCATAATTTTTGTTGTCATTGTTATTACAACAACAACAAATCAACTATTATTATTATTATTATTATTATTATTATTATTATTATTATTATTATTATTATTATTATTATTATTTTTATTTTTATTATTATTATTATTATTATTATTATTATTATTATTATTATTATTATTATTATTGTCGTCATCGTCGCCGTCATCGTTGCGTCGTCGCCGCCGTTCCGTCGTAAACTCAATAACGTTATGGGGTTCAAGTTTGGTTCTTGTTGTTTTTTACTCAATTTCATTAATGCAAAATTATTAGAAGCTCAATTAAAATAATCTAACATTTATCTTGACTTGATAATTCATGCTTGATGTTTTTGAGCTCATTTCTTGCTTCTTCGTTTTTTCCTTTTTGCTTAAATTAAATAAACAAGAACTCAAAAGAAATACGTTAAATTCAAAGTTTTAGTTTTGCAAATAGACAAATTCAAAACATTACTTGGCACAACATCGCTCTCATACGCTCGACAATCAAAAATAGGAAAACAAAACTAGGGTTAGATTATAAGGATAGCTTCTGCTTATCTACGTCGCGCCTCACCGATCGCCGCCTTGTACCTTCATCGTCCACCAGCCATCCAGTCTTCAGTCTTGCTAGGTGCTAACTGCTCAACTTTGTGCCTCCGTCGAACTTGATTCCTCTAATCTTCAGTCCTCCTCCCAATACAGGCTGACAGGCGTCGGTTTCTGTCGGCTCTACTCTGCCTCTGTTGCTAACTGCTATCTAAGTCATCAATAAGCAACTAGTTGAATTGTAATATGTTGAAATAATGAAATTGAGAAATTTGAAATTACAATATTGATACGTGGATATTTTTAGAAAAACTGGCAAATTGCAATCTATAATTCGTTGAATATTCAATAGAATTGGAACTACTTTGCAATTTTCTTTACTTACTGTTTTATTGAAAGAAATTGATGATGAAATTGTGTGATATCGGTTATCGGGGACTTTGAGATATGATTGTTGTTACTACTATTTCTTTTTTCTGATTTGGAATTGTGCTATTAATTGAGGTCCATTTTTAAGAGTTATGTTATTAAATTGGAGAAAGTTATATTAGAATGTTATCGATGCATGTCATATTTAGTTTGATACATGTTGAACATCGTTGGGTCTATAATCGATGATCCTACTATTTTTTCAGGGTTATGTTATTTTCTATTTGCTAATCAGTTAATGCATACTTTTTATTTTATGTTACCTTGTAAAAATACAAAGTTTAGTCAAAAAGTACTTCTCGTGTTGATTCATCTTCACATTCTAGTTCTTATCATAAGGTTAATAGTGTTGAATAATTCTGATTCGTTATTTTAATAGTTTTTTTTATTAAATAACGATGTATGTTCAATTTTTTTTATTTAGTATCGATTAGTTAAAGCGTTTGAATTAGATAAAATATTACATTTCAATTATCGAACCATTCTGATAAAAATTATGCATTCACGTTGACATCTCAAAAAGAAAAAATTTTTTTTTTTATGGAAACTCAACTTGTTTTATAGATAAACAGACAGCTCTTTTTGTAATGTTGATTAGATGAGAAAGAACTTACGACATAAAAAAAATGAAAAATTTGTTTCCATGTCACTAAACAAGTTGTCAATTGTCAAAATGACATAACAAAAAAGAGACATCACAAATTTAGCACGGGTAGTAATGAACTTCACCTCTCCAGGGAAACTAATATGAACTCTTTAGGTTAAAAGTAGCAAAAAGAGGAAGATATAACATGAGACTGAACGGAAGATAATGTAGTTGCATACATGAAATATAAAAACATGTAGTTGTAGATGATCAATTTTTTATAGCTTTTAGTAGAGGTGGCAATTGGGCGTGTCGGACGGATTTGGGTCGGATCGGGTTGTTTGACTTTTGACGAAAGTCGGGTCACGGGTTGGGTCGGGGAATGTCGGGTCGGGTCTCGGGTCGTCGAGTGTCGATAATTTTCAGGTCATGGGTCCGGTCGGGCCACGGGTTGTCCAATGTCGATAACTTTCGGGTCAGGAGTCGAGTCGAACATGATCGGGTCGGGCCTTGGGTCTACGAGTGCCGACAAGTTTCGGGTCACGGGTCGGGTCGGGTGCGATCGGGTCGAGTCTCGGGTCGACGAGTGCCGACAACTTTCAGGTCTCGAGTCGGGTCGGGTCTCGAGTCGGGTCGGGCCTCGGGTCGACGAGTGCTGACAACTTTCAAGTCTCGGGTCGGGCCTCGGGTCGACGAGTACCGACACCCTTGGGGTCACGAGTCGGATCGGGCGACATCAGGTCGACAACTTTTAATACATGAATTTTAGCCAAAGTGACATCATATATTAATTTAATTTTTCTATTATTTTTTTTATCCAAATGAATTTATAAACCGATGAATTAATATCATTAATTGAATTTTTTTAATTTATTATACAGTTTCTTATTATAAAGTATAAAGTATAAACACATTTTTATATTTGTTTTATAACCTGACATCGAGTCAGGTCAGGTTTCAAAATTTCGAGTCCACATGTGTCGCTTCAGATTGGATTACGGGTCATCTCAGGACGGGTCGGGTTTCGGCTCCACATGTATCGCTACGGATCGGGTCACAGGTCGAAGCAGGTCAGGTCGGGTCGGGCCCACGAGTGTCGCTTCTGATGGGGTCAAGGGTCGAAGCAGGTCGGGTCGGGTCTCGAGTCCATAGGTGTCGCTTCAAATCGGGTTGCAGGTCGTGTCAGGTTGGATCGGGTCGGGTCTCGGGTCTCTATGTGCCGATTCAGATCGGGTTACGGGTCATCTCGGGTCGGGTTATGGGTCAACCTTTGTCGCGTAAGATCGAGTTACGGTCGTGTCGGATCGGGTCGGGTCGGGTTACGAATCAATCATTGTCGCGTAAGATCGAATTACAGATAGTGTCGGGTCGGATTCGGATTAGTTTGACTTTCTAACAAATCAGATCAGGCCGGGCTTTAAATCTAGTTAGATCGGACGGATTTTTCGAATCGAATCGAATTCTGCCACCTCGAGTTTTTAGTCGATGTTCGCTAACTGAGAGCGGGGGTCGCACACCTGAACTGAAGCCTGATAGGGTTGAAAGAAACAGTGTGATGGTCGAATTAAAAGTGTTGACTTGGGCTGAAAAGAAACCTGATAGTGATGGGGTCTAGTATAGTTGTATTAATGTCAGAATCATCTAGTACTGTATTACTGTTGAGTTTAGAATAATTAGGTTTAAAAGTAAACCATTTCAACAAATCAGAGTGGCGCAGCGGAAGCGTGGTGGGCCCATAACCCACAGGTCCCAGGATCGAAACCTGGCTCTGATATCAGAGTTTTGTTTTTTTTTGCTCTTTTCCCTTTTCTCTCCCATGTAACCATGTTCCACAGAAAATCCTTTGATTCATGAGACCTCTCGTCAGATCTTGAAATTTCTGGGTGATTTTCTCGAATCTAGCACCACTGACCTTCACTTTCAATTCCAGTGATTTTCCACATTCATAAAGGAGGTCGTAAAAGGTTGCGATTTTTCTGATGGGCCACCCGATGTTCTTTCTACACCTAGGTCCTAGGAGTGCATCAAGGTATGAGGTATCAGTTTCTCCCCTCTGGTGTGACTTCTCCATGTTTAAATGGCAGTCTTTTATAAGTCCATTTCTCTGATAATTTCTTGCTTCTTTCACTATTATGTCAACCACTGGTGTTTAAAAAGGCCAATAACAATGTGTTTATGCGATTTGTATCTTTAACGATTGCTTGATGGCCTTTAAGAAAATTAAAATTTAGGACGTAATTTTCCTGAACTTCTATTTGGTTCAATCAAGCACCTCTATTAAACTATCTGTGAAAAAGGGGTGCGACTGAGATCAGAGATAGAAGTGTTAAAAGGTAGATCAATGAAGTCAAACATATAGCTGACCTAGTTGCTATCTTTCTGTCATTTGCTTATTACAGCTGCATAACTTTCTGAAAGACTTTACGTCCACTTACCAGTACATGTCTCAGCAATTCTGCATGGAACACATTCAATTTATTGCATTTTGGTAGTATGGTTTAGGGTTTAGGGTTTAGAGATGTCAGCAATTCTGCATGGAACACAACCAATTTATTGCATTTTGGTAGTATCCTCATTACAGATAATAAGTTTTTTGACATAGACTGGTTTCATTAATAAAGTCCACAATTATGGGGTTTAAGTTTAACTCAACCAAGTAATAGTCTTTGGCTAAATCGTATCTTCAAGGTACCAATTTCAGACTTCCATGCCAATACACAGAAATTGTCACATCTACATCTTTTATATTTCTTCATAAACATCAGAGAAAAAAAAAGTTCATTATTTCTTCTAATAGTTTTTGTGCTAAAAGAGAATAAGAAAATCACTATAATTCATATGTGAAGGTAAGAATCAATCAAGATAAGATGGTGGACTTTGAGACAAAATTGAGCACCTGAGCATCCAAGATATAGAGAACCATTTATTTTATTTTTTGCCATAACACTTTCTTTGTTCGTGCTGGATTTCAGGTGTCTCAGTAGTGGTCATACCAGTACATAGTCTTTTCTTTTAACTTTTACCCAATAGACTGGATATTGGATTTATTTAGGCTATGCTTTTAATTGGTTTTTACAATTCAAATTTGCAATTTCCAACGTATGTGGAGGGCTGTCAAGTTCTTGACCATCGGAAAATGGAACTGGAGATATTGGCTTGTACCTGTCACTTGAAGACATAAAGACAATTTATACACACGTGAATAATGCGTCATAGGTGTTATATGATTTAACAAGAACACCTTGTTCATAAGAAGTTCATGTTTTCTTGTTTCAAAGTTACAGCTGATAGATTCTAAATACTCTTAACCGTAATGTATTTTATAATAAACATAAGTTCAAGAACACGTAATTCATATAAGATAATAAATCATAAGTTAAAAGAACTCACAATTTTGAAGATAAAAAATCGTTAAGCGGAAGCGTTAGTTCATCCTTCGGCAAGTAAAGATAAATCGAAATACTGTCGGACTAGTATCGATCAACAAAGATTCTCCTCAGACATGATGATGGTAGATTTAGCAATTTTTCGTAAACTCTTTTCTGATTTTTTTTTTATTTCTCTTAATTCTCTCTTATTTAACTTAATCACTCCCTTTATTTTCTTTTACTGTATAGAAATTTTGGTGAGAAAGAGAGCACAAAAGTCCAACAGGCTCCATGCGAATTGGAGAGAGAATTTAATAACTATGAATCTCAACGGAAAGGTGCCTATGGTGCCTGGTGCATTTTTATCAATCTAATAGCACCCCTGCATCCATTTCTTTAATTAATTTAATTAATTAATTTAATTATAACCTTTCTTTAATTGATATAAAAAATAGAGTCTATTAAAAAAATCAGAATGAGTGCTTTTATAATTTCTGAGACAATTTTTGGAATCAAATACAATGAATTTGATCCATCCGAATTGTCCATCAAAATCCGGACGAATCCTTTACTAAATATACAAATGAACATGATCCATATTAATCACATAAGTCATTCAGTGAATATTTATTTATACAATAATTATTATAATTAAATATTCTAACAACAGCTAGAGTAGTCAGCAGGGGCGGATATTTCCGTCAGGGAGGAGCAATATCTATTATTTTTTTTAGAAATGATCAAAATGATGCATATTTTTAAATATACATGATTATTTTGCAAAAAAATTAACAAATCATACAAATACACAAACTTATTTTGCAAAAAAAAAGTTTCAGAGTGGGACGGCTGTCCCTCTCTGACCTCATGTAGCTCCGCCCCTGATAGTCAGTGACTCTTATCCTTAATTCTCTAGAAACACACAAGTTTTACATCTAGCTTGCGTAGTTCATGCCATGCCCGGATTCTCAAGTCTCAACACATAAAACATGTATTGTATTTGTATTTTCAAATGGTTAGAAATACTGAAACTTAAAAGAGATTTCACCTTGCGCAACCTGAAAAACCAAGAACATGCGCTTGTACATAACACTCAACTTTTAGGGTGAATATAATTAAATTTTTTTTTGAAAGGACGTAATGAAATTTTGTTAGTGTAGCGGTGAGACACAAGATTTTCATGAAAAGGTCTGAGGTTCAAGCTCCGTCAGGAACTACTTAAAAAAAAGTTAAAGTAACGCACACTTCTGTGAAGCTCTGGTTTGCTCCACAAATACCTCTAGCGTTACAACATCTTATGTAATCCGTTATGACGAGTTCTGACCCATGATAACGGATTGGTAACGCTTGAAATTTTCAGGATAAATGTCTTTCTTCAAACGGTCAATAACTTTTGACTCGTAACTCCGATTTCAGTATTTTTCGAAGCGATAGAAAGATCTTGACAAGTTTTATATTTATTCTCAAAGCATGCAATTTTTTAATAGATAAATAGTTAAATTCAAGTTTATTTGTAAATCAACAAACCAAAGAAAATGTTGAAATCAACAATTATTATTTACATTAAGTAAAAATATTTATTTACTCTGAAATATTTTTGTACACCTTTCTTGTCATAATACAAATGCCTGCAATTTGTGTGTCTGCATGGATTCGTATGAAGCAAATAACAAAAAGTTTAATTGATTATTAATATCAACAATAATTATAATTAATATGAAAAGAGTCTGGAAGTCATATTAATTTTATTTGCATGGTGATCAATTCTTCTTTTCTTTTGGCAAAACCCTCAATTCAGTTACTGAATTTGAGTAAAAAGAAACAGTTAAAACGGTCAATAATTTGTTGGTTTATATGTTGAGTTTTAGAAGTTTAATAGTCAGTAAATTAAAAAATATGAGCAAGGTTATTGTATATTATAAAGCACGCACTTTGTAATTTTGAATCATTGATTTTTTGTCAGATTTTTTATTGTAAATGATCCGAAATCACAAAGCGCGTGTTTTGCAAGTACAATAGTGTTGTTCAATATGAATGATATATTTGTTTCTAATTATTTGCATTGTATTAATTAATACATTTGCACTTTGCACTGGAGCTGAGGCTAAAAAAAATTGATATTTTGGTAGATGAAATAATAATTTCTATAGATGTTGAATGCAGGATCCGTTTGTACAAATTAAAAAGTTTAAGAAATGGTAAACTAGTGATACTTCACGGATTAAAGTATCTTTAAAGACAGACACAGTAACAAAATAATTCTGTAAGAATTAAATTAATATTTTGAAATTTTCAAGAATCAAAGTGATGAAACAGTAACACATTGATCTTTCGTGTAATTATCTATATCTATACTATTTAATAATGCACCTAAGAAATGGAGGCCAGTCATAGTCTTATCTTTTAATGGACAAAAATGCCCTCACAAACCAGCCTAAAAAATACCCTGTCTTCGTCCTCAAATCATATTTTTCCCTGTACGGCCGCACTCTCGATAGCGTGCAGCGGCATCGATCTGCCCTCCCCCAAATCCTCGCCCTCCCAATTCTTCTCGACGAAGAAGCTCCTATCGCGTTGTGATTAGTCGTTCTTTACGTCTCCAGTTCTTACCTTCGCGCGCGCTCTGCATGCCTCCCCATCTGCTTCTTCGCTCCCCAAAAATGGAGCGACAAAACCTATCTTCCTCAAGCGCCAGTCGACGCTCTTGTGTGGCTTCTCAACCCATTTCTAGGGTTTCATTTTCTTACAATCAACCAACGACAAAAAGAGATAGAGAGTGATGGAGAAGAATCAGGCGTACAAGACGATGCAAAGGGCTCGCGTCGGCTCCAGTTCGCTACCCCAGAGGGCGAGGATGGCATGGTCGGTCCCCTTCCTTCTCTCCAAATACATCTCTTTTTTCACTTTATTTTCCTTAGAATTTCTACATTACAATAGGTTTTAGCTTCAATCATGTCGTATGTCTGCTAATTTATGAATATCCTACTAAAATCTGGTCGATTGGATATTTAAACAGGATGTTAACCTATAAGGTGTATTTGATTACTCTCAATTAGGAAAAGAATTGCAAGTTGAATGTTTTTGTTCTGTAAATCTGGTAAAGCTTAATCTCAAAATAACGGTACAACGAGCTTAATCTGAATTTGGTTTTTGGACTTTTTACAATTGATTGAAATCGTGAGTGCTCAAACTGTGGAACCTAATTGGTGGACCCACAGTTTTGTTTTTGTTCTATTTTGAATTATTACAGATAAAACTCAAACTCTGGGACCTAATAGGTGGGTCGTGACAATTGCTGGTAAGTAAAATATGTTGTGATTGGAGCGATAACTTATCAGGTGGCGGCGACAATTTATGGTAAGTAAATATGCCGTGAATTTCTATTATATTGTACAATCAAATAATGGGTAAAATAACTCTTTTGTGTTATTGCAATTCTTTTATGTGTTGCTTGATGTGCAGTGTAGGTTGATTCTAAAAATGCGTCAGTGGTAACTTAAAATTGAAGTACAATACTGATTTCCACAGTTTGAGGACTCGTGATTTCAACGTAAAAATGTTAATCGCCCCATAGCAAGGTTGATTTGAATTCCTTTTACTTCCTCAAGTTCATTAAAAAGGTGTATATTTTCTAAAATTTACTTTCTTCTTTGGTCCTTATACTGTCAAACAGGAGCTTTGGTGCAAAACTTCTTCAAAATGCACAAACTCAAGTCGTGGCTACTCCTAACAAGGTAAATAATTCCATCTCAGATCCATAAATTTTTTTTGGTCCACAGGCATAGGAAGTTGAAATCCCAGATACAATCTTTGTAACTTGTATATCACTGTAAATGTGACCAATGTGCATACTAACTCTTAATATTTCTTTTCCTCAAAAGTTGGTGACGCTTCCGTCTAATAATCAAGTTGCGGCACGAATGGTGGTACCAAAACCTGTCACAAAGCAGCAGGTTAAGGCAGTTCCAAAGCAAAATGAAATTATTGACCTGGACCCTGAATCTTCTGACAAGGGTATGATTTATTTATTGGTCCCAAATTTATCTCAATCCTACTTATAAATGATTTATTTGGATATATTTATTGAATGTTAATTTTAGAAAACAAAATTCTACAAAATCTTGTCATTTATTTCTTGTTTTTACTAGATGGTTTCAGGTTTACAACTAGATGAAAATCAGGAGAGACGAAGGATTTTGATTCAGTACTGCTATGAGAATTACATACGAGTATGAATCTAACCCGTAATTTTTCATTTTGCTTGACGATGCAACTATGTGGCAATTGGTGTTATTAGCTTGAAACTAACATGCTCCTATTTTATCTATAACCTTCTTCTAGCAATGTAACCCCTGATCCAAGGGGTCACATCCTCACTAATCTTTATCATAACAAAAAACAAAGACCTATATACAAATATCATGAAAAACAAAACAGATAGGTCAATCCATTTTGATCGATTTAATTCTATCTGAAACACGTTCTCTAGAATGTATTTTATTAGCTTGAATGGAGCCATTCTCTCTCTTCCCTATCACCTCTCTCCCTGCCCTAATCAAACATTCCTATATCTCTAACCTATGATATATCAAGTCCTTTTTCTAATTATTCTATGTGAAGTTGCATTGAAGTCGATGGATAAAAAAATTCCACACTTCAATAATTTGGTTTTGCAAATGCTTTAAGAAATAATTTGTGGAGAATAATCACACCAACAATACGAACGAGCTGTATGATCACACATAGGTGTTCGGTTATGGTAAGAATACAAAATTGGCCGCAAAAAATGTGGTTTGCTTTTAATATAATTCATGTTTTTAAAACCATTGAGGCTTTCATAATAAATTGTTCTCCATTTGAACAAAATAATTCCTTGGTGTTATTTCCATATACACATTATTTATTGCATGAAAAAGGTTTCAGTCATAGATCTGTACTGAGAATGAATGCTATTAGACATTGGTAGCGACTTTGTCAATTGTAGCATATTCGGGTCATTTTCATATTGTGACAAGACTTGGTATTTTGTGTAAACAACCCTTTTATGTATAAAGTTGCGAAGTTTTGTTCCCATAACAGTTATGATTGAGTATATATTTTTTTTTAGAAATAGGCACTTGTAAACATGATTAGCATCTCAGTGAACTCAACTGTACCGATAGTGACTGAGGTGTTCATTCACTCACTTGTGTTCTCTCTGCCCGTACAAAGGTATGCTTCCAATTATATCTTTATTCCACATTTCCACTTACCTCCTATAAAGATTTCATGTTTCTTGATTTGAGATCTTTATTTTGCTCATCAGGTTACTTGTGGTATTAGTGAAAGAGGCCCAATCCACAGATTCATGAAATTGATTTATCAGGTGTGAACAATCAATTAGCTATTGTTGAGTATGTGGAGGATTCGTACACTTTTTACAAGCAACAACATGTATTCTTGAATTTCAATTTTATGTAAAGAGGGTTGATGTTTATAAATGATATAACAGTAGTATGGTTTCTCTATTTGTACTAGCACAGATTGCAAGTACATACTTTAGTTTGAGTTTATTCGTGTTCAGATTCATCAGAGTGTTTTCTAGGCTACTGCATCTTCCTTCTCAAGTTTGCTATACTCTAATTTGTTATACTTTAAAGCATGATTTATCCACTATTTGCAATTATCCATCAATTAAGCAGTGAAAGTTTTTATTTATTGACTTGTGGTAAAATTACATGGTGTGGGCTCACAACCTATCTATCATTCATCCATGTTTTTCTCTACTACCAATGCTTCACTTCTTATTTATCTATATGTTATAATGAAAAAACTATTTCATTTCAGGGGTTTTCTATTGTGAAGATAAAATTTTGGTGAAACAGCTGAAGCACTTGTCCCAGGATTTCACTCACAAAATAGGCACAATATTTAAATTTCAAAAAGAGAATTTATGATTAGTTGTCGACTTGTTGTAAAACATTTTTATGTTTGCTTGTATCATGCTTCGATTTTGTCGATATGTTGAAGCCTTTTTCATGTTATAGTAAAGGTCTAACAATCACAACTTTTGTCATTTAGTAGCAATTGGGATTAGGTCATCTAATTGTAGATGATTTTTACGTTGATGATGCCAGTGGTGTGAGATTGTGAGCTGGGTTAATGAAACGAGAACATAGTAGACTAACCAAAACATCTATCCTCCACTAATTTTCAATATTTAGGTTTATTTATATACTTATACTTTCGATTTTTCTATATTAGAGTGTTTTTATAGTGTTTTCATAAATATGTAGCCCAAATATTTCATAAAAAACAGCCTATCTCAAACTGGAAATTTGCACCCATTGCACTTAATATGTTCCCGTTGCAATTAAATTATTTGGATATATTTAGTTTGATTTCATTTTTATTTTTCGTTGAACTTAGTGTTATCATTTATTTTTCTTTGTTATAAATTGAAATCATGTCAAACAAATTTAATTTATCTATTGAATATTGCCAAATTTGGTCAAGTACCCAGAATCGCGTCTCAAGCAGCTACATTTATGCGATCCTTTGGGCTAAACCGCTGTAGTGCACAACAGACGTAAGGGCTCGTTAGAGAGAGCGTCACCTACTATATCATGTGTCATGCGTCAGCGTCATGTAGTGTCATGCGTCTATGTCATGCAGTGTCATGCGTCTACGTCATGCAACGTCTTGCGTCTTGTGTCATGCCTCATGCGTCATGCGTCTCGGGTCATGCGGCTTGTGTCATACGTAATACGGGTTGGGTCATGCGTCATGCGTCTTGCGGCTAGCGTCATGCATCATGCGTCATGTGGCTTGCAACGGCTTGCGTCATGCGCCATGCGTCATTCGTCACCCGTCATGTGGCTTGCGTCATGTATCTTGCGTCATGCGTCTTGCGTTATGCGTCATGAGTCTTGCGTCATGCGTCATTTGCCACGCGTCATGCGTCATTTGCCACGCATCATGCGTCATGTGGCTTGTAGCGTCATGCGTCATCCGATTTGCGTCAGGCATGCATCTTGCATCATGCATAATGTGTCATGCGTCATACGTCTAGCGTCATGCGACATGCGGCTTGTGTAATGCGTCATGCATCCGCTCCCTGCCGCTCGCTTCCAGCACCCCGCTCCCCGCACCTCGCTTTCCGCTGGCCGCTCCTAGCTCAACACTCCATGCTCCATGCTTTCAGAATATTAAAAGTTACGAAATTTGATTTTCTAAACAAGTCAAATTAAATAAAATATATCTTAGGTTTACGTTGAGCGATATTTATTTTTTCTATTTTTAATACTTCAATAAATTATGTTTTCGTCTATATTATTTTTTTCCGTTGCTGTGCACGGATAAGATTACTAGTTCTAATTGAAAATGTACATAAGCGCACAATAGAAATTTTTTATGGAGACGATTTTTTTTTTTAAATGATTTATGGAGACGAGTTACTTCCACGTTTTGACAAATTTTCGTGTAACTTTAAAATTCGTGCGCAAAATATAATAGACGACCCGGATACAGGTGAAGTAGTTGAACTGTATTTTGCAAGTTTTGGAGGGGTATGTTGACAATTAAACCCGTCTGGTAACACCAGTTCTGAACTGCTGTGTGGAAAAGGAGAGCTGTGTATAGAAATGGCGTCTCCTCCATCATTAAAAGCGATCTCTTCTCTCCTCCTTGGTTTAGGATTTCTCTCCGCCTTTGTCGCGCTCCTCTATCAGTACTCCTTGACCCGTTCCTCCAAGCCGGTATGTTTCTGATCTATGATTTTATTTGTTGTGTGACTGTGTCATGTGTGCTTGTGCGCTTGTGTGTTCGTCGAAGTGTGTTTCTTGTTTGGATCGATTCAGTGTCGGATTTTTCATCTCATACCTTTTAGGTCTCGTACTTGTAATTCATTCCTGAAGGGTATGCTGTTCTCTGACTTGATTTTGTGATCAATTGGTAGATTCTAGTTCAATGGAACATAGATTCGTATTCATTTGTTGGTTAACTGATACTGCTTTACCTTTTTAGAAGCCAGGATTTATAATCGCAGTAATGTTAATGATTCCCTTTGTTTCATATTTTTGGAAAATAAAATTCATGAATTCCCTGTACTTGAACATGTGAGAACCAGCACTTAGTGAAGAGCAATGCATTATTAGATACAAATTTAGCAGAAAAGAAATGAATCATGTCATTTGTGATGTTTTATCTTGAGAAAACTGATTCAAAGGAAGTTCATATATTTTGGAAGAAAACATTTTAATTTCATTTACCTGAATTTTCTTTTGACTCTATTAGCTAGAGCAACAAAACTACAAAGTAATAAATCTTAACAAACTATTTAGCTGTCAGAACTTGTTATGAATGTACCTTTACCATCACAGTAGGCATTAGTTGCAAATGATAAATATTACATTCTACTGCAAAAAGGATATTAAAAAAGCTTCTCTTATAGAAAAAAAAACTCTTTTGTGATTAGAGACTTTGGATGGCAGATGAGGTGGCTTTATATAATGGCACTGATGACAGTTTGCCTATATTGCTCTCCATACTTGGGTAACTTACATTGTTTTACTTCTACATTTTAAGTGGATTGGGATCCAATAACAATGAGTTGACACTCTTGATGTTTTTCTCATACTAACCCTAAACATTTTTAAAATAGGAAAGAAAATATAATAATAGATTAGAGGATCGGTGTTTAAAAAGATTTCATGCATTTTTTTTGCATTTATTTGGTATTTCATAAAAAACTATGGAATATGAACCATTGCAAGTTTCAAGTTCTTTTATGGAAGGTCAAATTTCCATCCATTTTCATCATTTTTTTATGTGCATGTTGTTCAAGTAGTATAGAATGCATTCTAAATGTTGGATTTCAAAGTTAGAAGTTAACTTTTGCAATTGTCAATATTTTCAAATTAATCCAGTATTGATGGATCTCAAGTTCCAAACCCTTTTGAAATGTACCATCTCTGCAAGAAAAATAGCAATCTTTTGATGATTTTATCCTGCTGATCCCACAGGTCAGTATTTGATGTAACTAAGGGGAAATCACATTATGGCCCTGGAGGTGGTTACTATCATTTTTCTGGCCGGTGTGTTTTTTTTTTCTTTTACATAATATACATTCGTTCAATCATTTTAAATAAGAACTTCATCCTTTATTTGTCATGTGTTTTGAGACATTTTTTTCTGTGTAGAGATGCTTCAAGGGCATTCATTTCTGGAAACTTTACAGGTGTGGAAACTCATTTTCTTTATTTTCAATTTAAGTTGTGTAAGGGTATATTTTCCTTTCACAATAAGCAATATGATCGTTTGCAGGTGACGGTTTAACAGATTCGTTGCAAGGCCTATCAAATGAACAGGTATTTGCCAACATCTTAAGTTTTTCACTTAAAATTCTGTCCATGTTGTAGTTCCCAATTTAAATCAAAATGCCATAAATGACATAGGCAGCTTATGTACTGTGGTACATCATAAGACAAATTCACAGTTATTTATTTCTTCACTTTCATGTTCTTTGTTTACAGTAAGTATTGTATTGGACTGTTTCTTAATTCCATTGATTCAAAACTCATAATTTATGCCAATATTTAGGTCCATAGTGTTGTTAATTGGAGAAAATTCTACACTGAAAGATACATGTAAGGATTTCACTTTGTAATTTTCTTTTTGTTATACAATTTTTTCAGATTATTTTCTAGTTCTGATTCTTATTACGATTTTTATTGTTCAAACAATGCCAATGCAAGCAAAATTTTCCCTCATTCAACCTCCTATTTGTAATACGCTTCGATGAAACCTCAATTAATGCTCAATTTACCTCAGTTGTGTAATGAAATACAGAAGTCTATTTTATATTATTTTTTAACTGTAGTTATGTTGGTAAGCTTGTGGGGCGTTACTATGATCAAGAAGGAAACCCTACAAAATATTTGAAAGGAGCAGAAACCAGGGCCAAAATGGGGGCCCAGCTATTAGAGAAACAGAAAAATGAAGAGTCTAAAATACCAGGATGCAACTCCAAGTGGAGCCAAAGTGAGGGAGGGAAGGTACTATCCTTTTCTGATCTTGTTGTTATTATTTTTTATCTGTGTCAGGGTAATGAACATTATTTTCTTTACATGAACATTAATGGACATCATGAGTACTACAAATCAAATGGACCCTAATTCCTGCAACAGTGGATTAGTAAATATCCTCTTTGTCTTGATGCTCATAAAATTCGTGTTACAAACTCTGATGTGCATGTAGAGATTGCCTTCAATGGTACTTTCTTGTCTTTTCAATTCATTAATAGTTTTATTTTAGTAGCAGACAAATGTATATATTTTTGCTACTCAATTCAAATACTTTTTAAGACATTTCATGTGAAAGCAAGAATTCATATCGGGTGATAATGTGAATTACCTATTGTTTCAAGTAACAGCAATAATTTATGGTAAGTTGGTAACAAATTAACAATACATGTTTTTTTTTTTCTTTTTCAGTTTTAAAAAAAAGAATCCCAGTAAAGCTAATAATCATGTCAGTGGATTCATCTTTTAGTTTCAGATATCAAAGTTAGAGACAATGTGGTTTACGAAAATGTTTGAGAAACTAATTTGATTATGAATATTATGATAATTTTTTAAAAATTAATAAATACAAGCCTTTGATATTCTTTACAAAAAGGACTCTTTTACGAAATCCGGCTAGTTTAAAATATTTATATTGTTTTCATTTTAATTTGAAATTAGGTTTGGTGTGATGAGGGTTACCCTAGGTTAATGAGACGACCTGGGGACATAGCTTTAACGGGACAAATAAGCCAGCGGTGTGTTTGCATGAAAGAAGAAGAGCTAACAAAGCCGGGTCTTGAATTGTATAAGGGGTGTGAGTACTTGTCAAAGTCTTGTGTAGTGTAAATTGTAGAATTAATGAATTATTTATTTTTTGTTTTTTATTATTTTTTTAACACTTAGTACAACAACGGTACAATTCTGTTGGCATTTATAATTATATTTTGGCGAGATTTGAGTATTTGACAAAAGGATTTTGGAAGAGACTAGTGTGCACGTGTACTTCAGATGTTATGCAGTAGTAGATTTTGTTTAACATTTTCTATTTGACCAAAAACAATGCAATTAAAACATTAGTGATATTTCTAAACAGGGAAGTAGTTTGAAGAGCTTACAATGCAATTAAAACATTTGTGCATTCCCTGACGTTTGGGCTCTGTTTATTCGATGTATTTGTTCAATACAACTGGTCAATATAAGTTGCGTTCCAAATGAACACAAGTTTCACATAAAGTTCTAGAGAAATCAGAGTTCGAGGAGTTTTAATAATGTTGTTTTTTCAGAATATAAAAGTTAAAAAATGTCGCATCTATTTATAACCTGATTAAATTCGAGCAAATAAGAATGCTTCTTACATTCAGTCAATATTTTTAGTATGCCGTATAATGATGAAAGAAGCTTTTTTTTTAGTGGGTATTATTTTTACGAAGAAAAAAATACTTGGTTTTTGGGAGAAAATTTTGTCTCGCTTTGCTGAATAATATAACCATCGCAGCATGCAAGATGAACCAGAATGTAAATAATTTCAAATTGTAGTTTTGTACTGTCTTGTATTTGTTAAGCAGTTTATGTAAATATAATTATATATTAAGTTTATGCAAGTATTTTCTTCCTGTTTTCAGTATAGCATGTTTAATATAAATCTTCTAGTGCATATAAAATTATATAAAATAATAAGATAATAAAATATTACGTGTATATTTTTCATATCACATGTATATAAATAATATAAAATTTTATAAAATCAAATTATGTATATACTTTAATATTATGTGCATATAAAATTAGAAATGCGCATACAAGAACGAAGCCACGTTATCTCAGGATGTGACACTTGCCTCACCCTGGATGAAATTTTTTTCAAAAATATACTTCTATTTCTATACATTTTCTAAAAAATTTACAAAAATATGTATAAGACTTAAGAGAATTGTAAAATTATGTCCTACTCTAAAATTTTGCCCGACTCTAATAATGATCCTGACTTCGTTCCTGTGCGTATAGTTTTTATATCACAAAAAAATAATGTATATGAAAAAAGAAGAGTCAATAAAATTTTGATTATTTTTTTAAATTAGTTGAATTTTTAATTCAAGACGAATGTCGAAAAAATAGTTATTAGTATATATATATAAACCTTTTTTATTTATTTATAACCAGCAGGCCAATTAGTACGCAAATCTAAACACGATGCGATCGAATTGATGAGATTAGAAATCCGTATCTTCTGAAAGAGTCCTTTGGAATTCGTTTGCGACAGAAAAAATATTGTAAACAGTAAAAAATACTGCAATAATTTGTGAAGATAACAAATTTAAATAATGAGCAGAATACTTTTTGCTGACTCTTTTCAAACTGGAGTGTCCCATCGTATGCAAATTCTAGAATTAGTCCGTTGCCTTTATACCCTACAAAAAACAAAAAATAACTCTTCCCAAGTGAGAAAAAAAAATACTTTGCAAAGAAGCCCACTGAAACCTGAACTAAACCCTACTCCGCTGAGCTCGCCTTCGTCTCCATCAGCTCACTGACCCCTTGCATCTTCTCCTCCAATGGCGGCTGCCTCTAGAGGCAGAACCCTCCTCTCTCGCCTCTTCGAATCCACTATAAACCCTGCCTCCAAATGCCCCGTTCTCACCATCTCTTCTCGAAATTTCTCCGCCGATCCCCTCCCCGATTACGAATCCGAATCCGGAGACGGCTCCAGTCGGATCATAGAGGCGAAGTCACGCGTGATGGCGCCCGATTCGAAACGAACTGGCGCGATCGGGATCAAGTGTGGCATGACTGCGCTGTGGGATAAGTGGGGCAAGCGAATTCCTATCTCCGTGCTTTGGCTAGACGATAATGTTGTAACGCAAGTCAAAACTGTTGAAAAAGAAGGTTTTTTCGCACTTCAGGTGAACTATTGTGAGATCAATTATTTTGAGGGAAATTTTGCTTTATCGTTTCTTTTTTTTTTTTCCGACGGAAGTTACAAAATATGGATTGCACCGTTGATTGAAATGACCTCTGATGGAAATTAGAAGAGCAATATCATGTATATGCTGTCATTCGATTTTACGAATCCTAGGTAAGCATAGATTAATTGTCAATAGGGAGACTGAGATAACATAGGTTGCTAATTTTTAAGTGAGGAGTAACAGCTGTTTGTATGGTACTAGTGTTTAGACCTGTTTTCTTTCTAGATTATTAAATGGGATAAGTACATCTTTCTGGATTCATTCATTTCTATTTGAATGAAAGGTCAACCTGTCATTCATATTTACTACCTGTAGGTTATCATCAGTGAGATCATTTACATCTATTATATGCAAGAAATACAACTGTCAATTTTCGTTTTTTTACTTCTGTTTGGTGATTTTCAGATTGTCTTTCTGAATTGAAATTGTCAGAAGATTTTACTATTTGAAAGTTGAGTTCGGTTTCAAACAAATAAATAAATAATTACTTGCATATAACTTCAATTGTGTATTAATGCATATGAATCTATTTAAAATAAGTATTAGATTGCAAGTCGTGGACACAGTTTGAACTGGCATGCAGTGCGTGTTTTTCTTTATTCATGCTCCATTGCAATTCTTATACTGATATATAGGAACACTGATTATATGTCGCATCAATGTTTGAATTGTTTAACTGAATCTGTTATTTATTTGTCTTTTACAATTATTAGGACTTCTGTAATCTATTTATAAAATTGCAATGTTATTCTTTTTTTTGTATTCATTTCTCTGAAGGTGGGGGCAGGACAGAAAAAGGAGAAGCATCTGACAAAACCAGAGTTGGGACACTTCAGGGCGCAGGGGGTGCCGTTGAAGCGCAAGCTCAGAGAATTTCCTGTCACTGAGGATGGTCTCCTCCCTGTGGGCACACCTATCTCTGTGCGCCATTTTCTCCCTGGCCAGTATGTCGACATCACTGCCGTCTCCCGTGGTAAAGGTTTCCAGGTGTGTAGGTTTCTTTTCTTTTCCATATTTGATGTCAAATCCTTTTGTTGTACTCTTACAAACCACATTGATGAGTGTGGAGCTTCTCAGTATTTTGTGCTCACAAAGAAATGGATAACAACTCATTTATACACTTTGGGGAGTTGGGGGGGGGGGGGGGGGGGTGGATGAATCCGAATCCTCTGGTCCTCTTTTTAATTGGGACCTGTCTGGTCCCAATGAATCTGGACCAGAGGATCAAGATCTAATGGATTGGATTAAAATGCCTTCAGAAATCAAATAAAAAACAAAATCGCCTGCCCCGGCTTGCATTTCCTTCCGCCTTTCTGCCCAGATCATCCATCGCGATTTAACTGGTGATCATCGCGATTTAAGAGGTAGTCGAATGTTTACCTTTCGTGCCTTTGCAAACATCGCGATTACATAATTGGAAGAATGAGAAGCCTCTTTCTAATTGTTTCAGACGGGGAGGAGGATACATAGCCATGTTTAAGGCGGTTGGCACAGATTAAAATTGAATAATGGTTAGAGTTGATTTTTATGATAAGAAAATAAGTGAAAAAACATTGCTGAGCAATGGGTGTGCCAGATTTTTTCCTTTCTTTCTTTTTTACGTTATTATGTTCCTCATTTAAAATCACATTCATTTATTAGTTTGGTTCTAATTGTAGCTGTTATATACAAGGATTCACAACATAATGATATATAATGAATTTTCTTGTATTGACTTCCTATTGCTACAATATACATATGGTTGATCAGGCCACATTAAAGTTCTTCCCATTAATATGTGACTATAGGTTTGTCTCAATTTACTGATCGACCTTGCTTGAATAAACTTAAACTGTCAGCAAAACAAAAATTATCCTTGAATTTTTTTTCATTATACTAGAACACAAAAAATTAACAGAATAAATATCAATTGCATTATCAAGAGTCAAGACAAAACATTCAAATACACTCCTCTTACAGGATAACCGTTAGCATCCAATAGAAATTCGAAACATTGAAACCTTAAAACAACCCCTTTTTCCTTTCATAATAACTCACTACCATTATCAGTTACTAAAACATTGATTTCCATAGTGTTATTATCTTCTGATGCAATATCTTTTCCATCTTCAATTTCTCTAATGCACTGTTTTTTTCCAGTACAGTCTCCCTCAACATCTCCTTCCAAATCCTCTTTATCATCTTTAGTTATCAGCTGCTGGACAGTATACATCAATCAGTTGTTGGACAGTATACATCAATCAGTTGTTGGACAGTATACATCAAGAATGATTCAAAGGAAACCCTAGCTCTCTCAAATGGCGTCGAAGATCGATTCAGAGAGAGAGAAGAGTCACTCAGTTTGGACGGGCAAAGAAAGCAACGTGTCTAGGAATATGAGCAGGCGATTTTGTTTTTTTATTTGATTTCTGAAGGCATTTTAATCCGATCCGTTAGATCTTGATCCTCTGGTCCAAATTCATTGGGACCAGACAGATCCCAATTAAAAAGAGGACCAGAGGATTCGGATTCGGGGGTGGATGGTTGGTGAACTGTAATGTCCAGGGAGTACTAGAATCAAGCATGTTGGTCTTGAGTCTTGACCTTGATAAAATGGACATACTAGCTTCTGTTGTTGTAATGCAGGGTGGTATGAAGAGATGGGGCTTTAGTGGCATGCCAGCCTCCCACGGTGCATCGTTATCACATCGTAGTATCGGTTCAACTGGCCAAAGAGATGCTCCTGGGAAGGTAATTATTTTAACAAGGATAATTTTACCAAGCTGGTTCTTCTTGATAAAAGTATGCCCTGAACAATATAATATGATAATCAAAGATTAAGCAGGCTGCCTGGTGAGTATTTATTTTCCCATGCCAATACAGGGTTTACCTTACCATACTTCACTGGTTTATTTTGGGGTTGGATCTGGTCCTAGTGGTAGGCAATGCTTTATAAGATTGTCACTGACTTGTATCTTGCTTAGCCTAACTTATTTTGTTATTAGGATGCCTGAATGGGTATGACTTAACCTGATTTGTATGATTTCAACCTGTTTATTTGAAAAAAAAAGAGAATGGTAATTATGTACTGCCAACCAGAAAACTTCAGCCATGATGACCCAATGGCCCTGCCCAAGCAGGTCTAGGGTTGATAGACCCATTGGTTGATCAAGAATCTTCATAGGAGGTTCAAACCATGACATGTTCTGGTATATGATATTTACTGTCTAAAGGAGCATGCAATTAGCTAATTGCTCGTCAACACAAAATAGGTATTCAAAGGAAAGAAGATGCCTGGGCGAATGGGAGGTGAACAAACTACGGTGAAGAATGTGTGGGTGTATAAAATTGAGCCTGCTCGAAATTTGATGTGGGTTAGAGGCCAGGTATTCTTCTAATACATGCATTGTGTATTACTTTTATGTTTGTTTTCTGCATAATATCTACTATGGAGAAGCATAGTGAGTTAAATTTTGCTGACACGAGCTTCAAGCTTTGTTGAGAATATTATTCCGTGTGCTATTATTATTTTGGCATAGTTGCTAACCAAGAAATTAATAACTCCGCCTATGGTTTACATAGCCGGTCCCAAGCCCGGAAAAGGGGGGGGGGGGGGGGGGGGTTGTGATAGGCTTGGCGAGCCAACATAAAAATTCAGCCAATCTTATGGAGATGAAGTCCAATATGGGCTTTATTTCTAGCCTACCCCAACTTGGTTGGAACAAAAGTCTTTGTTGTTGTTGTTGCTAACCAAGAAATTCAGGAAAAGCTCTAGTCGGTAGTTGCTAAAAGTATTTTTTTGTCAGAAAATAAAAATATTTTGTGATAGCATATATCGCTGTCTCCTGTTTCTTTCTGAAGTAGCCTACAAGAGTTTTCCTTCAGGTCCTGAATCATTTGTACACTTTCTTTTCCAATTTGTTTTTTTACAAGAGAATAGAGCCCCTGAATATTTCAATTTGTCATAGAGTTCATCGACTGATGTTCAAGATCATTAAATTTTATTAATTATAATATTTTTTAGGTGCCTGGTCCAGAAGGAAGTTTTGTTTTCATTAGAGATGCACATTACAAGAAGCCAGACAAATCTCTTCTACCATTCCCAACCTTTTTCATCCCAGAAGGAGAAGAAATCGAGCAATTGGAGCCCATAATTGCTGACCTTGGTGACAATGATCCATTCATGGCTGGAGACTAAATATTCAGAAGATTTTAATTATCTGAATTTTGTTTATTCAATACAAAAATTTCCATTAGGATGCTCCATGGTCTCATGCCAAATAATTCACCTGTTGTGTTATGATAGGCTGCGCAATTGTGGGCCCAGAATCAAGTGAGTTACATCAAAGGCAGTTAGTGTGAAGATAGGGATAGGAAAAATACTGTAGCATGACATATGTAGTTGAGAATTACAATGGTTGTCATCTATATTTGTATTGCGTTTGAATGGGTGGTTTTTGTCCTTTATTTTCTCTCTTTGGCATTTGTATGAATAAGAACCAGATGACTGCTGTTTCTGTCTTGTATCAAGAAACAGAATTTTGGTTTCTGATCATAGAAGGATTAAAAATGATGTTTTCATACTGAAGACATGATGTCCCTTTTCCTTTTAATTAATGAATTACTTCGTTCTTAATTGTTACTTTTTTTATGTAAATTCTTAATTGTTGCTAGATTGAACTATTGTCCCGGATCTATAATGAACTAGACGAGTTACCAAAGTAAAAATGTAAAACATGCCATTTTAAAAGTTCTCTTTCAACATCTTTTTTTGCAAGTCACTATGTGCAGAATTGTAATTATACTGCAACTGGTGGTCTTTTTTTTTGCTAGAAATTAAATTCAAGTCCTCTGTTACAATCTCCCTGGCCCAGCCTTGTCACAAGTCACCAAACTGTGTCCCCCAAGCAGATCAGAAAACTTGTTATTTCAGAAAATAAGTATTTTGCAGTACAAAAAAATATCAGGTACTGAGAGGCACCACGTCTTACCTATATAAAGGTTGAACATGCTTAGTTACAGTGGTTATTAATAAGGTTTTCATTGTAGCGTGCTACAGTGAAAACACTATAGTTTTTTCAATTTTTTCCTGCCGTTGATTTTTTAATTTTTTTATATTAATTAAACGGTTTATTATAATTTTATAATTATAAAACGGAAGTATAAAATTTTATACTATAAGATAACTGATATAGAGACAGAAGAAAACATAATGGTGATCTGAGTATATACATTCTAGGGCGGTATGAAGGCATGGATGGCAAGAAAACCATTAGCAGATGCAATTATCATAGTATATTAGTATGCAGCTGCTTACAAGAGAGAATTTGATCCGGATTCATTGATTATATTTTCAATCGCTTGAAACGAAAGTAATGTTAAAGTTAAAAAGGACATGTACTGTATAGAACCATTGTTAGTGAAACATACAATCTGCAATGTTTAAATTTCAAGCTATAATTGACACACACACACACAGGTGGGCTGTGTTTGTAAAAGAAAATTGTGGGCATATCCACACAATACTTGAAGAATTGAACAAAATATGGAATTGTTTTCAGAAAAGAGCTTTCCTTTTCAAACATAACTGGGCCATCTATGTTTTTTCTGGGAGATTTTTTACGCGCTTCCAATTGATTGATATCTTGGAGTTAGGCCCAAAATAACGAATGGAAAATGTTCTGTATATATCATAATCGATACCGACTATCGACACAGTATGTTATTATGGACTTTATTTGAATTATTATGCATATTTTTTGAGTTATTATGTATATTATTTTGTACTGACAAAAGTTAATACACGTGTTAACAAAATAACATGTATAGTTATTCCAGTACAAAAATTAACATGCATAATAATTCAAATAATGTGCATAATAATTCAAACAAAATCCATAATAACATACGTATCAATAGTCGGTATCGATTGTGTATCAACGTATCAGCTCTCATAACGAATTTCATCAAAACAGCCTAGTCAAATGGTTCCAGACTTCGAAACTACAACCGTGTCAGTATACTTCCAAATAAAGTATACTATGAACTTTTCTGGTACACGTTTACTGCGGATTGATTAATATCAGTTGCTTTTCTATTGCCAACTGGTACGATGCTTTTTCCAATATTGCAATACAAGCCTAATATATTCTGTGAAATACTAAAATGACAAATATATAAGTTGAAAAGTTCTAGGAATTATGTCTTTTCTAATAAGAGATGCATCATTTCAAAATTTTTAGCAAGCCTAGTTTTCACGGAAGGAATTAAATACTGCACACTAGAATACTAGATCCCAGAATTTTCTCATCATATATTTAGTCTTTATTTCTGCTGTCTGTATTCCTTATTTCAAATATAACTAAATATATTATGAGAATTCATTTGGTTGATTTCTTGAATTCATTTGATTTTCAAAAATAATACGAACTTTTATCGTGCAAATGTAAAAAATCAGACTTTGATATAGTCAATAAGTATAATACGACTTTTTCTCGTGCATATATATATAATGATTTATTATTGAGGATTAATATAGAAGAATCATCTTTCTGTTGTCAACTTGAATGATGCTTTTTTTTTTTTCTAATTTTTCAATATAGCCAAATATATTCTGGAAAATGCCAACAGATCTCCAGTACCATTTTTTTCTCATTTTTTTTTTCCTCCCGAGGACTTAAAAGTTAAAATGTACGTTGTAGTATGGAGAGGCATCACTCGAATATTTTAGCAAACGCAGTTTCCATGGAATAAATCAAATACTACAAACTAGATCCGACGTGTGTAGTATTTGAGAAAGCATAATATATATATATATATATATATTTGGATAATGTTTCGTAGATACCACATTTGATATCAATTATTGATACCGATTTTATTATGTACCTTTAGTTGAGTTATCTTGCAAATTATTTGAATTATTATGCATGTTATACCATAACTATTTAAGTGCAAAAAAATAATATGTATAACTATTTCAATACAAAAAATAACGTGCATAATAACCCAAATAATGTTCATGATAACTCCACTAAAAATACATAATAAAATCGATAATATGTATAAATATTTCGGTAAAAAAATAACATACATAATAACTCAAATAATGTACATGATAATTCAACTAAATATGCATAATAAAATCGATATCAATAATTGATATCAAATATGATATCTACGCATAATAAAATCGATCGGTATCAATAGTTAATATCAAATATGATATCTACGTATCGGCTCCAAATATATTTTTTATGTAGAACAATTAATATCATAACTTATAAGAAATATTCAAAGCATACTTCTTCTGACGCAGATAAAGAAACCAATCCAATAAAGCTGGCATCCACTTATAATTCATACACTATTGACTGGATCAGATTATATACAGTTATAAATTCAGGTCAATGTAAAATTGTGGAATTCTTGAAAATATATATAGGTGGGGTTTATTCATCCAAATACGAAAATATCCAATCGTGCAAACGACGACATGAATTTCTTCAAACGGGTCACCACAATGAATCTTTGTTTATCAAGGCTGTTAATTAAACTTTTCAGTTTTCACTGAAAAGGGTAGATGCATTTCTTTTTTGATAATGTTTCGTAGATACATATTTGGTATCAATTATTGATATCGATTTTATTATGCACATTTAGTTGAGTTATAATGTATATTATTTGAGTTATTATGTATGTTATACTATAATTATTTCAGTACAAAAAATAACATTTATAACTATTTCATTACAGAAAATAACATGCATAATAACTCAAATAATGTACAAGATAACACAATTAAATTGACATAATAAAATCGATATCATTAGTTAATATCAAATATGATATCTACCTATCAGCTCCCTTTCTTTTTATAGCTAGGCATAATTTCTTCACAGGTATATATATATGTATAGTTGAGAAATGCGGGGATTTTAGGAAATCTGCCAATTAATGAGTTGTAATTAATGAATTTAATTGGGTATGTCTACTGTTGTTTCTAATAAGTAACTAAGTATGTCACTTGATATATTTGATTGAGCTAAATTAAATTTTTTTTTCTTCTTTAACTCATAAAATTATCCAACAATTAATAGTAAATATGCAGCGGAAAATAATAAAAAATAAATTACAGAAAAGTAATATATCTCTTTCCACTATCAATGAGTTGAGGAAGATTCCCAATTAAGCAGATGACAATTTGGAAAGATTGCAACAGTGAACAAAACATCTACTGAAATGTTTATAAAACGTTTTAACCTTTTACAATTAACTTTATTTCTAAAAATGAAATTAAACAGTTTGAATTTAATATTGAAAACATTTAAACTTCTACAAAAAATGTTTTGACGTTTATAATCGTTTACTAGAATGTTTGTTAATCGTTAAAAAATGGTTTTCTCTGGTGTTTTCAAGATTATTTTTAGCTTGAATTTAATCTTGAAAACGTTTAAACTTTTTCAAAAATGTTTTCAATGTATTTAACCATTTACTTCGTTTGATAATCGTTAAAAAAATTGATTTCCTCCGATGTTTTCTAAATTTTGGTACAAACTTAGTTAAAAAGCTTAAAGGTTTTAACAAAAGTTAAAACGTTTTAAAATGTTTATTAAGACGTTTTATAAAAGTTTAAACATTTTATTTCTGTAATAATTTTGCTTTGTTTTGCAGAGAAAAAGTTTAGATGTTTTTTAAACCATTCCGTTCTTAACATTTTTGGTCTAATTGCAATTTTGTTTAAATTTCAAATTCAAAATTGCTTAGTTAATAAATTTCATTTTCATAAAATTGACTGAATTTTTATATTGATTCGTCAAGTCTATCACAACCCTTTTTCTTTTCGCGTTTGAAACCGGCTATGTAAAACATCGGCAGAGTTCTATATATATATTACATATAACATTAAAAAAAATCATATTTGTTTAAACAAGGGACTACATCATTTTTGTGTCTTGACGTAATCGTTGATTCGTTGTTATTATAAATACTTATAAGTTACCTTAGAAAGAATTGATAAATTGTCTTAGCTAGAGACCTCTAAAACGGTTTTTGTCGACAACTGAATGACAATGTCGTAGTTTTGGCAATGATCGATCCTCCTTGCTATCTACCGAATATATATCTCTTCCAATTACAAAGATCCATTAGTTATTTCTCAATTAGTTAGTGGCTTTAATTTCATCTTAGCATCAACCGAGATGTATTTTGAATCCGATTATTCACGCGATGCATCGCCACAAAGGGACCGATTGTTGTTTACGGGTTACCGGAAGGCAGCCAGCTACTACTGGATTTTTGTTGGTGCCGTCGCCGTGGTCATTCTAATTTTCATTTTAGCTTCCAGCATCGTCAAAAGACCATCGGCCGCAAGCTTCGTGATCATTGTTCTGATAGTCCTTGTCTACATTTCGTTGGCGTATTTCTGTCGGCCTAAGCACCCTGCTCGAGATGCATCTGATTTTTTACTTCGTTCTGCGGCGACCCCTCTAACATGGAGCCAGCATTCGAGCATGCGTCATCACGTGGAAGAGATCACGGCGACTATTGAGTCAGCCATACCAACATTCTCTTACAGTAGAAAGGTCGGCGATGAGAGTTGCGGGGTTAGCAGTCCGAGACAGGTCATCTGCTCTGTGTGCCTTGCTTTGTTGGTTGAAGGGGAACAAGTAAGACAGTTGCCTGAATGTAAGCACATATTTCATGCAGACTGTATTGCCAAATGGTTACCTCTGCACATGAGTTGCCCGATTTGCCGATCGGATGTCGATATGACGAAATATGTACGGGAAGCTGAAGAGAGATCTTTTGATTCGACTGAGCATCCGGTGGGTTCAGTATCTGTAGTTTAGAGAAATAAGATCTTAATAATATCTTTTTTTTTGTATATTAATTTAATCTTATTTAGTTTGTTATTTTCCTTGGTGATATGTTTGATTGTATGTTGTCATGGTACTCTTCTAAAAAAGAAAAAAAAATATAATACCGATGGTGCTTTTATATATACTGATATTTGTAAAATCCGTCTAGCTAGAAGCTGTCAATAATGACTTGGCGATTGAATTGTTATTAATTTTTGCATGATGATCCTTTGAAAATCATAAAGTTTATTATATATTGCATGTTGCCGACCAGTTATGGTTAGTACATACTACATAGCATCTCACACTTTTAATGTAATCAGAACAGTAGAACACCGTTACTACATTTCCTGTACTGAAGCTTCTAGAAGTATGTCATGATCAATGTAGAAAATATAAAGTGGTATGAAAGCTTTGTATTATTGATATATTCTCAGCAAAGTCTGAGATGAGATTTACATGGATATGAGATGCTGGTTTTATAAGTTCCTAAGTAACGAATATATAACGGATACATTGATATGATGTCTATATTATTTTTTAATTCTTGGCTCTTTCTACCTAACATGACCTATGATGACTAAAAGTCCAACAGGGCTCTTGAGGCCCAAATACTATTTCTTAACACTCCCCATCAAGCTAGGATCGTACAAATTAATTATCCTAGCTTGTCAACATTTCTTTCAAATTTTTGAGGTTCCAAGCCTTTCGTGAAGATATCGGCTAGTTGCTCCTCACTTCTTACAAATGGTGTAGCAATCTCCTTTGATTGAACTTTTTTCCTAATGAAATGACAATCCACTTTGATGTGCTTTGTTCTTTCATGATATACGAGATTCAAGGCAATATGTCGTGCCGATTGATTATCACAAAACATGTTTATAGGTTCTTTATGCTTGATTCCAAGATCTTCTAATAATTGCTTAACCCATATTAGTTCACTTGATGTTGATGACATGGCTCGATATTCTGCTTCTGACTAGATCGAGCCACCACATTTTGTTTCTTGCTTTTTCATGTGGCCAAGTTTCCGCCTACAAACGTGCAATAACCAGTAATTGATTTTCTATCCCAACTTCCGGCCCAATCTGCATCAGAATAGCCACAAATTTTGTTAGAGTTATTGTTTTTTATCCAAACTCCTACTCCTGGGGATCCCTTCAAGTATTGTAGTTTTCTATCAATGGCATTCATATGGGTGGTTCTAGGACTATGCATGAACTGACTAATTTGGCTTATAGGATATGATATATCGGGTCTAGTGACGGTCAAATAAATTAACTTACCAATCAATCTTTGAAATTGGCTTATGTTGTGCAATTGTGTACCATCCTCAGTGTTTAATTTGAACTTGTAATCAATTGGGGTAGAGGCCGGTTTACAACCTATTTTACCAGTTTCTTTTAATAGGTCTAAAACATATTTTCTTTGGCAGATAAATATATCTCCCTTAGAACTAGCGACTTCTATACCTAAAAAGTATTTTAGATGTCCTAGGTCCTTTATGTCAAATACGTTTTTCAATTTTCCTTTTATGTTGTGAATTTTGCTAACATTGTTTCCGACAATTATAAGGTCATCAACATACACTAGTACAATAGTGATATCGTTTCCTTCCAGGTTTATAAATAAAGAGTGATCGACATTGCTTATTTTAAAATGAATAGATAAAAGATAAGAACTTAGTTTTTCATACCATGCTCTTGGAGATTGCTTTAATCCATAGATTGATTTATTCAACTTACAAACTTGATTGTCTTTCCCTTCTTGACTATGGCCCGGTGGCAGCTCCATATATATTTCCTCTTCAAGAGTGCCTTGAAAGAATGCGTTATTTACATCCATTTGATGTAGACTCCATTGGTTGTTAACCGCAATGGAAAGAATAATTCTTACTGTATTCATTTTTGCGACTGGTGCAAAAGTTTCATCGTAATCAACACCGTAAGTTTGAGTATACTCCTTTGCTACCAATCTAGCCTTATACCTTTCTATGGATCCATCGCTATGGTATTTTATTTTGTATACCCATTTGCATCCCACAATATTTTTGTTTTTTGGTAATTCTACTATGGTCCAAGTGTTATTCTTTTCAAGTGCTTCTAATTCTTCTTTCATAGCTTGGCACCATTTTGGTTCCCTTTTTGCATCATGAAAATTACTAGGTTCTTCCTCTTTTGTAATAGAGGTGATGAAGGCACAATGGTTAGACGACAAGTTTTTCTATGATAAGTAATCTTCGATAGGATAAGTTACCTTGTATGTGATAAAATCTCTTAATCGTGTTGATGGTTGTATAGCCCTTGTTGTCCTCCTAGGTTGAGTTTCTTCTATTTCTTCGCTAGTTTCTTGATTTTCATTGAGCTCTTCTATATTTTCTTGCATATTCTCACAACAAGATTTATCTAATTTTTTATGTTAATGGGTTTTGGTAATACCTCATTTGTGGATGTATTGGTAAATGTTTCATCAATCTCTTCTTTTTTGTCAAAAATAAAGAAAGGTGCTTCTTCTCTAAATATGACATCTCTAGATATATAGTATTTATGAGTAGTAGGGTCATAACATTTATATCCCTTTTTTTATTAGGAATATCCCAAAAAAACGGTTTTGATTGAGTTTCTGTCAAGTTTGTCTTTCCTTTTTTTATGCACGTAGCAAATGCAACCGAATGTTCTCAAATAGTCTAAATTGAATTTTCTTTTGTAACGAATTTCTAATGGGCTTTTTGTTTTCTAATTTAATACTAGGTAATCTATTTATCAAATAGGTGGAGGTAAGTATGGCATCGGACCAAAAACGTTTTGGAACATGGTTTTGAAACATTAGGACACGGGTTTTTTCTAATAAATGACGATTTTTTCTTTCACTAATCTCATTTTGTTGAGGAGTATTTATACAAGTGGTTTGATGAAAAATCCCTTTAATTTTCAAGAAGTTTGAAAAATTATGATTAATATATTTCGTGCCATTATCCGATCTAAAATATTTAATGTGAGTATTAAAATGGTTTTCTACAAAATTTGTGAACTCAACAAAATAGGAAAAAACTTCATTTTTGTTTTTTAACAAGTAAAATCCAAGTACCCCTTGAAAAATCATTAATGAACGTGACAAAATAATTATAACCATTATAGAAAGTGATCGGGGATGGACCCCATACATCAGAGTGAACTAGTTCAAATGGTCGTTCACTTTTACTATTGGATAGAGCAAAAGGATTTTTTGTTTGTTTTGCAAACTTACAAATATCACAGTTACTACAAACTATATTTTTAAAATCAAACAAAACATTTAAGACTTTGTCGGAAGGATGGCCAAGTCTTTTGTGCCAAATTCTTTCGATACTTTCCTCCTTTGTTGCACAAAAATTAGATTTCTCACTATTCAAAATATAAAGCCCATTTTTGCAAAATCTTTCACCAATCATCCTCTTTGTTGTTAGGTCCTGAAACAAGACACTTGTTTTTGAAAAAATGGCATTGCAATTTAGTTCTTGGGTTAATTTGTTGATTGAAATCAAGTTGGTAGAAAATGAGTTTATATACAAGACATTGTTTAAATTCTTTGAGAAGAGATTAATGGTACTTATACCATTTATTTGAACTCTTGAACAATTTGCCACCATGATTGTTTGGTTATTATCGCAAGGTTTTATACTTGTAAATAATGTTTTATCACATACCATATGATCAGTAGCACCGGTATCTAAAATTATTTCGTTAAATTTTGAATTAATAATTGAGGTTAGGGCTATACCACAAGATTTTTCTTCATTTTTCTTAGCTAGCAGCACGGAGAGCTGCTGCATCACAGTCTGCAGAGGATCCGACTCGATTTTTTCTGGCGTCGATGTATTTGAGCCGGGTCTTTCTGCCGTATAGGCTTTCCGCCCTTCATCTCTCCCTCGAGACCATCAATCTTCTCGATTCTTCCATTCTTTCTTTCTCCTCTTCTCTGCGTCTCTTTGCCATTCTCTCTCTGTCCACCCAGTGCTTCGGCCGTAAGTGGTGGTGGAGAAACCAACACTCACTTTTAACATGCCCCTTTTTGCGACAATGATCGCATCTCTTGGCCACCGTGTTTCCCCATGCGCCGCCTCCGTTTCTGTAGCTAGAGTTTTGGTGTTTTGCAAAAAAAACGCCTTGCTTTCTGGCTCGTCCGAGGCTGGTGCGGGGTTCATGAGTGACCTTCTGGATTCCTCTTGTTGGATCTGTGATACTACTCTATCAAATGTGAGCATTTCAGTAGAGAGAAGGATTTGAGACCTCACAGCATCAAAGCTTGAGTCTAAGGCCCTCAGATAAGTGAAAATTAGATCTAACTCGCTTCTCTTTTCCATTTCTATGGGATCGTCTGTTGGTGGAAGGTAACTGTTTAGTTCTTCGACTTTTGTGATGATTTCGGTTACCAGTTCGTTGCTGCTTTGATTTGGTTTTTGTTTGAAGCTGTTGAGTTCTTGTTTCAAGGTATAGATATGGGCATAATTTTTTTGGCTTCCGTAACGGGTTTTGGCCTTGTCCCAGACCTCTTTTGAGGATCTGATGTACATGAGCATGTTGCCAATGGATTTTTCCATGGAATTCAGCAACCAAGACATTATGGTATGATCTTGTGATTGTCATTCCTTGATTTTTTCTAATTCCTCTTTACTGGATTTTGTTGGATCTGCTGGTATTGATTTTTCTTTTGTGCCAGTTAGAATACCTAGCTTTTGCTTGCCACTTAAGGCCAAGGTGACTGATCTGGCCCCACTAGAAGAAAAAAGGGATTTACCAAAACCTCCAAGTGTTGCACAAAGTTCATATAAGTCTAGCTAATTTGTTTAGCAAGACCAAATCACCTCTTGTTATATGTAGTCTAGCAAGGTGCTTTAGCAAAAGAAATTTGTTATGTGGGTGAAGATAGAAAGTTGATGTTGCAAGATAGCAACATATATTGTCTTGAGCTATTGCAAAACTAAGTGGTTTTGCTATTTCACTTTTTAAAATTTTAATGTAATGGTCTATTATTTTGTTGTTTCTTTTTTTAATTTCATATTATTTTTGTATTACATGTTCTAGCATATTAAATATACAATTATACTAAGCAAAAGTTAGAAATATCAAATTATATTAAATTAATTTGATTTGTTTTACAAAATATTCTAAATTACAATTAACAAAAGAAGAGAAAGAGATATAAAACAATCTCCTTGATCAAATATATCAGTTTATCCTCAATTACAATTATCCTCAATTGGCTTGTGATTGTTGCCTAAGATATCACTGGTTGACTCCTATATATGTAGAAAATACACTCATGACAATTGGCAATGCAGATCTCTTCATAGCTGCGACAATTTGCATCCTTTCACAATGCTCAATCTTTACTACATGTTCAAAATACAAATAGTTATTATATGTGCAATATAACCCACTTCTCAAATGATGTAGCTTGATGCTATTATTTATACATAAGCAAGTACAATATCTTACCTTGGCAATGTAACCGAGCACAATGGTTGCAGTTGAACATCCATATACGGTAGAATAGCTCACTGAATAGTGACAGTTTAATACCTTTGGAAACAGAAAGAAGGTTATTTTACACAAGTCAGACATAAACAACTGTAACTGTAATTCGTATTTGTTTTAATCGAATTAAACTTTAAAACTCAAGTTAAGTTCTTACAAAAGGGCTTAGTGTGCTGTTACAAACTTTGAGCAATCATAATTGGTATCGTCGGCATACTTTAGAAGTATACAATTAAAACATAGTGGTAGTACAAACATTGACCAATCACAATTGTTTTCCTGTATAATACAACAATTGATGAGATAAACATGCCAAAAAAAATCACCAAACAGAAAAGATACCAGAAGAAAAATTCGAAAGTCAAAACTAACCCCTTCATTGCATACCTTAATAGAATGCCCTTTATATCTCCTGTATGTTTAACCAAACAAAATATGTAGCATTTTAGTGTTACTAAATACCCTTTCTGTTCTAGTGTCCATAAGCTTTAAACCATTTTTTTCCCCACAAAATATTATTTAATTAAAACTTACAAACTTTGATAGCATATAAAAAGGTATCGTGTGATTTTCTTCATAAGCCTTCATCCAATTGAAGAAGCTTCAATGAACATAACTTTGCATCAACACTCAAGTTCATTAAGAGACAAAAAAAAATGAACCTTTTGTCTATGAGTCTCCTGATCACAATTTGAGAAGATAAACATGACAAGTTAGGCTACATGAGATGAGATCAAATAAACTATCTCATATATCTGCAAAACTAATACATATCACTTACTCCCCGATTGAAACATGAAACATAAATTCTCCCAATACTTTCTTTCACAAATTGAAATGAACTCTTACAACATGGTGGGTGTAAATCCAGTTTTTCTTACCTACAAGATTTGGAGTATTCACAAATTAAGAAGTAAAATTAGTTCAAGGGATAGATAGAATTGGGCAAGGAGCTGGCTTTTGCTCTTAATTAATACAAATAATTAATAGTTAGCTTGAACTTAACTGAGCATTTGCATATAATCAATAAATGACAAATTGACTACATGCACACCACTTGTTCGATGAAATGCGAAAGTGAGAATCACACACAAACCTGTGAAAATGAGTCACTGCGAGAGTGTATTGGAACACCACCAGGATGTAGTGGCCACTGTTTGCAAACTTGATCGCAATGAAGGTCGTTTAGCTCGTCCTTCCAACGCCTCCTTTTCCTCCCACATGTAGTACTCCCTCCTTGTTTTGGTCGTCATCTCCTCAAAAAGGGAGTCTCGGTGTGTGTCAAAGGCAAGGCTTCTCTTGCGAAGAGAGAGGAAGTGAGGAGGTGGGTGAAGGGCACAGGTTTGATCTGAAAAGAGACAAGCGGCCAAACTGAGTCGAGAGAGAGAGGTGGGGCTGGTCATATCAGAAGGTAGCGCCTTGTGCATAGTGTAGAGAAGACAAAGGGGTTCGATGCAGTGGCGTCGCCTCTCTGGGAGGAAAGAGAGGTAGTGATCGGGAGAGGAAGAGGAGAGTGAGGGTACAGCTTGCTTTGGTCTGATCGGAAACAAAGAAAGGGAGAGGAGGGGCGGAGTGTTTAGGGTTCACTAGAAATTAAAATAAAATAAAATTTATTAATAGAAATTACTAAATATTTCGTATTCAATGTCCAACATAAAGAGTTGGTGTTGCAGGAAAGTGTTGCTGAAAGGGATATAGCAAAACTAAGCAAATTCTGTAGCAGTGCAAATGTTGCTAAAGACCATTTTTGCTCTAGTGCCCATGGGACATAGTTTCCATGACCATTCAGCAAATTGGTGGTTAAGGTGGGGATATCGTTGTTGTGTGTCATATTTCTGTTGAACTGGTATTTGCCAGAGGTGATTCTGGTATGGTTGGTTTATATGGAAGTATGCTGGTATTTGGACTCTGGTATGGTTGGTTTCTACTAGACATGTCTAAGGTCTCTTTAGAGAATCCGAATGCGCGCACATGATTTCATAATTTTCATTGCTATGCTTGACTTGAGCAGTTGAGCTTATCTCTTCTTCCCTTGATTTGAAAATCGTAATGGCTAGAAGGTCTTTTAAGAGATCAAAGCCTGTCTTGTTCACCGAAAGTATACTGGTATTTGGAATATTGCTGATATGAACAGAGTATTGCTGGTATTTGGAAGTATACTGGTATGGAAAGAGTATTGCTGGTATGACTGAGAACAGTGTATGTTGATGAGATCTGTGGGGTTATACTGGTATGTGATGAGTAGGTTAAACCCGCTCTGATACCATGTAGAAAATATGAAGTGGTATGAAAGCTTTGTATTATTGATATATTCTCAGTAAAGTCAGAGATGAGATTTACATGGGTATGAGATGTTGGTTTTATAAGTCCCTAAGTAACAGATATATAACGGATACATTGATATGATGCTTAGATTATTTTTTTAATCCTTGGCTCTTTCTATCTAACATGGCCTATGATGACTAAAAGCCCAATAAGACTTCTGAGGCCCAAATACTATTTCTTAACAATCAACATCTCATAATGTGAAGCATAAAGTTATTTTTTCTTGTACAGATAATATGGAAAATCTATGCCATTTGTACCTTCAAGTATCAATGCCTTAATTTGTTATGACTTGTGGGGTCAGAATGGAAGAGTAGCACATCAGTTGGTTCTGGCCTTCCAAGTATAGAGACCTGGATGCATGCCATTAGATGTCAATATGTTATCAAGTTTTCAATTTAATTTCCAGTGGTCAGATTATGAAAATTTATATCTTAATTTGTTTATATTTGTATGATAGGTCACTGGTCAAATCCAGTTGGCTACTTTCTTCTAATGAGAAATATTGTTTTGCTTAGCTTCTCAGCAGATTCTTTGTTTAATGTTTTCTGAGGAAATAATGTGATCAAGTCCTGTAATAAAATAACCAGATCTAAAACTCTCTATTTAATATTTAATATATTGGTTCTTCAAATAATAAAATAATTTCACACATCGAGATTTATATAACAAGAAGAAATGCACAAAAAAATTTAATGTTTTGACTTGAACAGCTAGCTGGAATATGAATTGACCTCATGAAATGAAAAAAAAAATCTCATATTCGTATAAAACAAAATGGTGAATACTCCAGTAGTTCAAGCTGATCTGAGATAGAACTTGAAGACATCCATAAATCAGCATTAACTCTTAATTAACAATTGTGTACAAAGTTAGTTAGCGTTAGACCTGTCAAACGTTTCTAAAGAAATCAGCCATTTTCGTTTCCGTTCCGTTTCATTCCATGAAACAAAAAAAATTTCCGTTAACTGTTCCGTTGCATAACGAAACGAAACGGAACGATTATTTCCGCAATTTTATACTAGAAATGATGAAACAGAAGAAAAAATACCGTTTCGTTTATGTTCAGTTTCGTAAACGAAACAAAAATTCCATTCCGTTTTCTGTTTCGTTTGAACGAAACGGAACGAAAACACGTTGCACGATACAAACGTTGACAGCCCTAGTTAGCATTGACTTATGCATATAGTGTTGGAATTAATTTAATTAATTACAATAATATATGGACTTATATGTGATATAAATATATATTGAGTAATTGACTGTCAATTATAAAATTAGATCCGTTACGAAGTGATCAAATTAAATATTATTTACGAATTTACTATGTGTCGTGAGAAGTGGGGCCTTTAATGTGTAGAATGCATATTAATAACTTTATGATTTAGTGATGGTCTAAATTATATAAAGTTATACGAATAATACAATTATGCTATTGGTTCCTGAGGAACACAATTTAATACGACAATATTCTGTAAATAAGGGAATACCCAATATAAGCAAGTTCTGATTTTAGATTCATTAAAGATCCAATTAGAAAATGGTTTCTATATCCATTAAAGAAATGATTAATTAATTAAATTAATTAGTTATTCAATTAATATACAGAGGCGCCATTTTGGTTTGTACAAAGGCATCTATCCAGTGATATATTGGATAAGATTAATTTTGTGTACATTCATATACATATACCATCTGGTACAAGCGCCTATACTTGCACTTTTTCCAATCTTTGATATATAAAGACACCATGTGATATATTGCTCTGGTTCGCTGCCTCGTCAGGTTAATACACAGAAAATAAAAGAACGAAAATCACTGATTCTTTTATGTGTCCATATAAAACAATTGCACAGGGAGAGAATTAAGGAATAAAGGAAATTTCGGTTCAGAACTTGCAATTCGGATAATTCGTTCTGCAAAAAACATTATTGTTGCCGCCTCTCTCGCTCTCTCCATCGGACTTGAGAGAGATTACTCGGAAACTAAAGGCTTCCGGTGATCAACGGTGATTGTGTTTCTTCGAAAGATCAAAAGTTATGTACTGAGGTAATTTAATTTTTCAAATTAAAGATTCTCTAGAAGATCTTAAGTTAATCAAGTTCTATCATATAGATCATATTTACATAACACGTGTAAAATAAGTACAAGAAAGAAAGGAGAAAAAAAACCTGTGAACTGATTAATTATCTATATTTTTCTCCTAATAACAAAGTCGACCATCTCACTATGGTCCCTGGAGAAACCACCATAAAGATGACACAAAAAATGCCAGAATTCATTCGAACTCCCGCAATCAGCAATGTCACGGAGCAACTTCGACCTGTCGACACCGAGGATATGACACCAACAAACAGGGTCCTTGGTAGCGGCTCGCCACGACCAGCAAACTCTTGAGCCTCCGTTGATTAGGTCATGGAACGGTAGCTTGGAGAGAATTAATACAAGGAGATCATGACTCAAGTTCTCCCAATGTCTTGCTTCAGGGGATGCTACAGCTGTGTCGGGCCGGGTATATGAGTTTGCGAGGTCGAGTCGAGAGCCTCTGGAAGAAGCCATACGTGATACACGTCGAGTCGTCTTATAGCTAGGTTGATCAGTGGAATTGAGATAAGTATTAATTTTCATGCAATAGTTCATAGAAGAAGTATTTATACATTACAGGAGGAGAGACGCATTAATTGCTTATAAGTTACTGAGCAAATTAATGATATGCTTCTTTTGGTTAAATTAATATATTGTTCAAGTTTTACTTGGGTGTCTCAATTGTTATATATCTACCTATGTACTCTTTTATTCTTTATTAGATACTATATATGGCAAAGAAATTTATCTGTTTACCAGTCAATAATGCTGTTCAAGGGGATATATCATTTGACCGGTTTTTGCTAGATTAGAAGTCTCCTTTGAGGCTTTGAACATAGAAAATTCTACGGTTTTGCCTCAAATGCATGGAAACAGATCTAGTGCTGCACGGGATGGTGTAGTGCAGCATCTGAATCGTCCGATTTTCACCGATTGCATCAAGATTCGTGTCAAAGTATAAAGACTCCCCTGATTTCCATTGCTGGCGGTCGATCCGGACCGTCCATCTGTTGTAGCGCGCTACTGCGCTACAGAAGATTCGGTCCCAAATGCATAGCTCCTATTTTAGAAAGGGAGATGGTTAGAGGAGAATAATAGTAGCCAAGCTGTTTGGACCGCACTCACGGTCTCAAATAAAAAGTTGACTGGCAATGGAATTCACCTTTAAATTTGATCAATTGAGAAAGTGCTTTGACACAAATTTTCATGGTTAAGAAAAATGTCAAAATGGTCGTTTCCTATGTTTATTGCCAACCGTACCTTCTTCTTTCATTTCATTAATGACAAAGGGAAAACAAGTGCACAAACTACCTCCACTTTTTGCAAGATAAAAAGGAGTACAACAATCTAAAAATACAAAAAAAAAACAAGTTAGACATAACTGAAAGTAGAAATGGTTTGTAAGAAAGCACAAGCCAAAGCTAGTAAGCTGTGCCTTGCACCTTATAGCTAGGAAGATATGTAAATCCAATTTTTACAACAAAAAAAAATATCATTTGAAAAAATAATAAATCATAAAATATATTTAAAAATAATTTGTAGAAGAAAACAAATATTATATTTTTAGAGATTCTTAAATATGTTTTTTGACTATTTTAAAATGGCTTCAAAGTGATAATAAAATAATAAATGTTTCTACATAAAATTAAGTCACTTTCACATTTCTAAATCGCTACTTAAAAACTAGAAATAAAAAAAATATCCCTTATAAAACTTTCATAAAAAGAAATGTCTAATAACCACATTCTTTGTTACCTTGTACCCAGACATGAAGTCTAGAGCCCAAAACAGGCAACAGCAGATGACCCAATCAGAGCCCAACACCTCAAACCTCCAATGTAAAACGACCCATAAAAGACCACTAGGCCCAATTAAATTGGGCTGAAATCCTATGTTCACACTTTTTTGGTTCTCTTTCATCGGTCGTATGCATACGAATACGGAACCGTATCTTCTAGAGAGCAAAAAATTCTCTCCAGAGGACAGTGTTAATCTGAACGGTCAGATTAAAGATTAACGCTCGACCGTCAGTGATATGATTCATGAGAGATTTTTGATATTATTAGTGAGAACCAGTGACGTAGCCAGAATTTTGGCTCAATGGGGTCCCGTCGTAGCAGAGGCGCGTCGACATGTCGGAGCAGGGGCGTGTTGACGAGTCGAATAAGTGACGCAGTCAGTATTTTGTTGTGTTTTTTTTTAACTAAAATCATCTTGAAAAATGATGTGAATTTAATGTGCAGTTTTCTTATTTATTGTGAATTTAATGTGATTTATTGGTGTGAATCAACAAGTCGAAGCAGGGGCGTGTCGACATGTTGTTGTTTTTTTTTCCAATCAGACAACCGATATCAAATCATCTAAGCAAGATTAAGAACTTCTATTAATATTTTATTTATTTTGACCTACAAGCTAAAACCCCTTTTTCTTATTTTGTACTTAAAGGCGAAGTCTCGATATTAATTAGATTTTCCCATCAAAATGAGTAATAGTTCAAATAATTTGTTTAAGAATGTAAGAGTAGAAAGAGAGCAGCATTTTTAGAGGGAGTAATGTAACAAAATAATATTATCACTATTTAAAATAGTGAAAAATGATACTCTTTGAACTATTTCTTTTTTTATTTTTATCACTAGTACCTTTATACTGTTATTTGTTAATTTTCCATACGAATCCTATTATCTATCTATTGTTATCTTTTAAGTGTTAACGAACTTCAGGTCTTTCTGCAACTTCTCTAGCGTTATACATACATAATATCAAAACATTTTATAGTCAATGCAGGAGGAAGATTTCAAATAAATTAACATTTTATTCTCCAGAATATAATATTGGATATACCAATTATATTTTCGATTTATTGTATCCAGCTGTCTTACACTGATGCCATAAACAAAAAAACAAAGCTCTAAATTAACCTCCATCTCCATCTTCTCTTAATCATTCAACTCAGAAATCTTCTTCTTCCACCCAAGATCAAACTAATCAAACCCCATTACCATGAAAACTTCTAGTACTGACAATGCCAAACCAATTTTCTGGTACGCAACAGATTCAGAGATCGTGCCAGATACAAATAATACTGGTTATTCCGCGGCATGTGCTTTTATTATCATCATCATTTCGATACTTCTCTTCTTCGGCTTATGGGCTGCATTTCCACTGGGTGTCTTAAATTGTGTCTTGGTCACCACCATTTTTGTGATTCTTTCGGCTGGATGCGGTTACCTATTGAGACCCATTAATGGCGGTGGGGCAAAATATGATATCCTTCCGGTTTCTATTCAGATGGAAACAATGACGGTATCATAATTACATGCTTCCATGGATGTTCATTTCTAAATTTGATGGGTACTTTGAGAATCTGTTGATGTCGATGTGTCATAGACATTATTTGTAATTTACATCTGGTATCAGGCTTACATTGCGGGTGCGGGTGCTTGTGTATGCATTTGAAAGTATGTTATTTATGTTAACTTTATTTTGAACCTTGGCTATCAGAAAGCTTGCGAACACCAATTTCTGCAAGTGTATATTTTTGTAAGAATATACATTACCATATTATGAAGTTCTGTATTTTGTCTGGGTTTTTCTTAATTACATGCTTGCATGAAAATTGAGCAGTCTATTCCTGCAATTAATTTGATTTAATTTTCATAGACAAAGAAAAGGAAAATTTTATTTAATTTTGTTGGCTTCAATAGTAGCACCAGTAGAGGTGGCAAGTCGGGTCGGTCGGGCAGATTCGGGTCGGGCGGGTTTGACCGTTTATAATAGTCGGGTTGGGATCGGGTCGGGTGAGGTCGGGTCGGGTTGCGTCGATTTTTTTCGGGTGACGTGTCGGGTCGGATTTCAGGTCGGGCTGCATCGACAACTTCCGGGTCTTGGGTTGGGTCGGGTGAGACCGGGTCGGGTTGCACCGACAACTTTCAAGTATTATTTTGAGTTTTAAGTTCAATCGGATAAGATTGGGTCGCGTTATTGAATTGTACAAGTAAATCTTGACTTTTTCTAATGTTAATTTGTTAGTAAAATTAGATTATGATGTTGGCAAGATATGATTAGATCAATTTACAAGTTGTATCAGGTCAAGTCGGGTTGGATTCGGATCATCATGTGTTGCTCCATCTCGGGTTACGGGTCATCTCGGGTCGGATTGGGTCCTCATGTGTTGTGCCATCTCGGGTTACGGGTCGTCTCGGGTCGGGCTCAAGTCGCTCATGTGTCGCTTCGTCTCGGATTACGGATCATCTCGGGTCGAGTCGGGTTCGGGTAGTTTGACTTTATCAAAATATCGGGTCGAATCGAGTTCAGGTCGGGCGAGTTTGTCGGATCGGGTCGGTTCTGCCACCTCTAAGCACCAGTATTGATGTTTTTTTTTTCTGTTTCCCATAATTATTCAAGGAGCGTGGTTCCATGTCAACCTTATAATAAGTGGTGGCGTAATTTAATTGTCAGTGAATAGCTTCAGATTGATCTTAGTATGGTGTCTTTGTTATTTCTGTCAGAAAAGAGAAAATACTGTGATGAGTTAAATAAGCTTTAGAGAGACATAATCTCAAGAAATAAATTGTAAGCTGTCGTTCTGTAACAGCCCAAATAATCATGGGCCTAGTGGGCCCAAATTGTAAACTGCCATTTCTTCCTGAGGTCTCTTCTGTGGGAATTGGATGCTACATTAACGGCTCATGAAATTTTGAGTCGGGGACTAATGGCAGATCCAATAATATAATAATTCAGAAGTGAACATTATTTGCAAATATTACTGAGTCTGTATAAAGTTCTTAAAATTCGTCAGTAAATACTTGTATATTCCTGAGTGTTATCGGATCTGCCAATACGTTCCACACACGGAAGCTATTCTTCTACCGCGCGTCACGGAAACATCACATCGCTGGATCGTCAAGATGGACTGTAGGGGGTCTTAAATTTGGGGTACAAATCTCGAGGTCATTGAACGACCCAGATCGCATGCAGAATAAATTCAACTAAACTTCATAATCAATTCAACTTCTTAGTGGTGCGACTAACAATAGCGTCAATATTTTCTGCACCGAAGTGGATCATAGATAAGGACGAAAACTGAGAAAAACAATAAAATATTGAATGAAATTTAGGAGCGCTATCCCGATTAAAATTTTTGAGGGACTCTAAATCATAACATAAAATTCGACCTACTTCCGCCTCTGATAATGCGTCTGATCGTTAACCGTTTCGTCCAGACAAAACGAAACGATTAAACTCAGCCAACACTGAGTAGTTAATATATAATGGGATATCAGATGTTGAATGGTGTTAGAATATACAAAGCTCTGTATTCGCGACTGGAAATTTTACTCATACGAAACCTAGTGATTTATGACTACCTTATATGTAAATAATTAAGAAAGAAACGTAAAAATATAGGAACGCCTTAATTGTGAAAAATTCTATCATAGAATCTTCCTTACCATGTAGGCATGAATACATGATAGAGACATCCAATGAGAAGTCTCCATGTGGCATAATTTACTTAAATAGTTATAGCAATTAATTGCTAATGACATGTCATAATTTTCTTGTATTTTCTATTGATTTTGCGCACCAGAGGAGAATTACTTAACAGATCATGTATATATACGACTTCATTTCAAGAAAGTTACAAATTTTTAATCTTATTTTTTTCCGTGAAAAATTAAGCAATAAAAGGAAATAATAATTGAAAAGAGAGCATGCTAATCAAAGAATATATACATTTGAAAAATAATTTGACAACAGATAATATTGAATTGTTCTCTTTTTTTTTTAACTTTTTGATGCTTTCATTATCCTGTGAAAAAAGTTCCAGAAAAAATCATATAGTTACAATTTTTGCTGAATACTTCTTCAATGCATGGTAAGAATTTTTGAAATTGTATAAAATATTTTTTTCACCTGCTTAAGTATGTTTAATAAATAATACAAATTTAATTTGAAAATGTAGCTAGCCATGAATGAAACTTATGAAGAAAGCATGAACAATTTAATGGGTGTTAGACACACATATCACTAGATAATCTAATATATATTATTCTATATTGCAACTTGTACTGAATAAAGATTCAATTTTCTTGGCTAATTCTTGTGGTTTGCTAGAAATATGGAATTATCATAATCAAATATATAAACATGCGATTGGGGCGAATGGCGACAAGACAAGGAAAATGTGATTCTTCGAACCACCAATGGCGACACCACTCGCAGATGACACACCAAAAGCAATCGTATAGGGAGACCCTAATGCTACGTGACTCAACCCAGCATATCAGATACCAAACGAGAAGTGTCAAGCCCCCAACAGCAACTAAGGAATGGCAGCAAGTGACACACAAACGAAGACAACAACCACTGCAAACCTTTCCAACAACCTTAGACAAGCTAAGACAGGAGAATAAATGTTTCTGTTGCTTGCAAAAAGGGCATATTAGAGCTCGCTGCACAAGCCCCCTGAAGTGCATTCAATGTGGCAAGCCTGGCCATAAATGGGCTGCATGTAGCATGGGCAAAATCCACCCACCACGCACACCTCCTACAAATACACCCCCAGCACTCAACACCTCCAGAAACACAACCAGCCAACACACTCACCCTACACTGCCACCTCCAACTACCAGGCAAAACCCAAACCAAAAACCCACAGCAGGAAACATGGCCTGGAACTTTGAGGGAGAACGACCGTGGTCCATAGATGCCTATCGTCCGCCATGTGCCCATTTAGAAGAAGAAAATGCCTATCTCAACAAGTCAGGTTTCATCATCATCCTTCAAGGGGCAATTACACTCGATCTCCCGGGCTTAATCGTCAGGAAACTGGCCATAATCCATGGTGGACAGCCAGCCAATTACAGAGTAGCTGAAGCAACAATAGCCCCCTATCTGCTCACTTGCCAAAGTGCAATGACACGAGACATAATAGTGCAGGGAGGCATCTATACAATACCAGAGAGAAACATTGCTTTCAGGGTGCACCAGTGGCACCCAAAATTCGGGATGGGCTATGTGCCGCACACACATCAAGTATGGCTTAGAATCAAAGGGCTGCCACTTCAAAGCTGGACCAAAAGAGGAATCGAGGATTTTCTCCTACCAATTGGTAACCTTATCGCCACCTTGCCTTTTGGTATAGAGGCTGGAGATTTCACAGAAGTAATGGCATTGGTAGGAACTCAGCACCCAAGAAACATAACAAGAAACTTGACGTACAGGCAGGGCCTACATACCACACCAGTGCAGATAATCATTCACCGATGGAGAGCATGGGGAGAGGACCCCTTCCCACCTTATCCGGAGCAACCCCCGCCACCCGAACCACGTCACAACTCAAATCAAAATCCCATCAGACATGAGGAAAAAGACAGCACCTTCAGCCCAAACCTCACTAATGGTGATAGCGCAGCAGCCACACAGAAATGAGCACATACTTTGCACAACAAATCCCACTGACGTCAATCCCACTTTCAAGTCTCTCACCCTCACAGATCATTTAATGCAGCTGCTCTTTGTCAGCAAGGCTAGGCTTGAGAAGCCCCCTTTTGAGTCGCATCTCCGCCTCTCTCTTCTGACTTTTGAAAAGAAGGGAGCTGACCTACCACTTCCCCAGCGCAATCAAAATATTTTTGCAGGTGTACTTGCGAAAACTTGTAAGCTGCCAATAAATGCAACAATTAAGGCAGGCACATCCCTAGACGGCGAAGTGACGCTGCTGGAGCCAAATTGCAGCGCTTGGAGTCACTCTCGCGCGGATCTCGAGACCATCATGCATTTTTATACAGGCTTCAGCAAAGGCGCAGCAAAAACACAAGCCCAACAGAGAAAGCACAATTTGCACCAAGTGTAGACAGCCCAAGTGAAGCCCAACAAAGCCCGCACACAACAGAGGAAAGAAATGACTGGCAGATTATTCCATGGAGCCCATGGAGCCCATCTCTTGTGCTGAGTCCAGTTCGCACGGCCAAACCACAGATGGAAGCCCAACACATAAGACAAACAGATTATATCACAGGGGATCAAACTCCGTTGAAGTTTCTCAATCCAGAAGCAATCACTGACATGGCCACACCAGTGCGTAGAAGTGCCAGACTGAAAAATAAGATAATCACTACACCAGCTCAGAGGTCCAACAGACGCGCATCATCCAAGGCAGCAACACCACTCCTCTTCTCCACGAGCCAAGAAGCGCACATCTCGCCTGAGCAGGCAATTCAGATTCTTGAAGAGACAGGTCTGGAAATTACGCACCAAGTCCAGCAGCAAGTCAAGGCAGCCTTTCAAGAGGACGAAGAGAACTCTCCCCCAAAGACCCCGCTTCATGACTCAATTCCACTTCGTGAGATTGTGACAAAGGGGAAGAAGTACTACCTGTAGAAGGCTAGTGATAAGGTTGTATTGGATAGAAGCTAAGTAGTAGCAGAAGGCAGAATTAGTCTACAGTGTATCACTTTTTAATGCAGTACTTTCTCTTAGTAGTTGATCAATTCACATATCCATGACTCACACTAGAAAAATCAAAATAATGTGTTGGAATGTTAGGGGGCTCAACGATTCGACAAAAAGGACAAATGTTAAGTCTTCCATTCAAAATCAAGATCCCGACTTCCTCTGCATACAAGAAACAAAACTAAGCTCAGTAACCTCGCGTGACGTGAAGCAAATTGTTGGAAGAAAACTTGACCAGTTTGAGTTCTTACCATCGATTGGCACATCAGGTGGCATAATTGTGGCATGGAACACAAACTCATTCATGAAGCAGGGATCAATGATTGGGGCACACACAATCTCTCTGAATTTCAGTTTGGCGCTAGATGGCACGAAATGTAGAATAACAGGAGTGTATGGCCCGAACAACTCAACACAAAGGCAGCTATTCTTTCAAGAAATTGCCCAATCCAAACCAGGAGGGGACACCACACCGTGGTTGCTGCTTGGAGACTTCAATCAAACTCTAACAGCAAATGACAGCTCAAATAGTACCAGAAGAGCAGATGCATCGTTTGTCAACCTAATTAACAACTTGCAACTCATGGACATCCCCCTAAAAGAGCGAAGATACACATGGAGTAATGGAAGAGATAGACCATCTTTTGTAAGGTTGGATAGGTGCCTAATCAACACTCAATGGAATCAATTATTTTCCAACACACAACAGGCGGCGCTGGCGACAACGGTATCAGATCACTGCCCAATCATGTACACATGCACAACATCCTTCCCCCTACCAAACACTTTCAAAATGGAGAACTACTGGCTGGACATGCCAGATTTCAGAAACCTGGTGCAGAGCACATGGGAACAGTCTCCTACTGCATCCAATCCGAGTGACCTTGGCAGAAAACTAAAAAGGCTCAGGAAGGCAATCATCAGATGGCAGCAAGAAAAGGTGGGCAACATAAGAAAGCAATCAAAGAGGTGTCATGAAGTGCTTCTCTGGATAGACAGGGAGGATGAAAAAAGACCGCTCACATCCTTAGAAAAACTGGTAAGAGAAATCCTAAAGCAGAGGCATAGCCACTTAGCAGTAACAGAAGAAAAAATGTGGAGGCAACGGGCAAAGCGGCAATAGGTCAAATGTGGAGATAAAAACAACAAATATTTTCATGCTCTGGCAACAGCACAAAAAAGGAAAGGTTTTATTACCTCCCTGCAGAGTGAATCAGAGGTCTACACAACAGAAAATCAAAAAGCAAAACTACTGTTTCAGCATTTCACTGCCCTTATAGGACAAGCAGCCGAACAATCAACGACATTCGATTTGGTGCAGCTTTTTGGAAATGACACTCTACACGAATCAGCCAGAGAGCAGCTGGTACAGCCAGTAACAGAGGAGGAAATACTGCTTGTGATAGCAAATTGGAAAAGAAACAAGGCCTCGGGACCGGATGGATACACAGGGGAATTTTACAAGCAATTCAAAATAGTGCTGTTACCAGATTTGCTAGAGACGCTCAATTACGCTCTTGATCATCCAGCTGAGACACTAGCGCCGCTAAATGACTCCCTCATCACACTGGTACCGAAAAAGCCAAATGCAAATCAGCCGTCACATTACAGGCCCATCAGCCTGCTTAACAGCATACAAAAATTGCTCTCGAAAATCCTAGCAAGAAGATTGCAGCCGTACATGCATAACCTACTGACGCAAACTCAAACAGGGTTCACGAAAGGTAGAAGTATAATGGAAGGATTTATTTATGCTCAAGAAGTGATTCAGGATGCCACGAAGCAAGCAAAAAAGCTGGCAATATACAAAGTAGATCTGCAAAAGGCCTTTGACTCGATGGGATGGGAGTTCATGTTGCACTGCTTGCAAGCAAAGCAGTTCCCTACGAAATGGATAAACTGGGTGAGACATCTGATACTTCAAGGCACAACACGAATAGTAGTCAATTCAGTGGCTGGGAAAACAATACAACTTAGGCGTGGAGTGAGACAAGGTGACCCATTAGCACCGTACCTCTTCATACTAGCATCAGACTTTCTGCCAAGATGGATCCAACAGCTCCAGCAAATGAATTTCATAGAGGAACCATTCCAATCATGCAGAGTGTGTTTATCTTTTGCAGATGATACGCTATTACTACTAAAACCATCCGTGCATCAACTCAGGCGAGCCAAATTCATTCTCCAAACGTTTCAATCTTTGTCAGGCCTAAGGGTAAACAATGCAAAGTCAGAGCTATTAATCACTTCATGTGCCGCAAGCTACGTGAATCAACTAGCTGGCATATTACAATGCAAGGCATCATCCTTTCTAATAAACTATCTTGGGCTACCTCTAAAAGACAAAAGGCTATCCAAGCAAGATTACACACCGTTAATTGACAAAATGCAGGGAAAGCTGCAAGGTTGGAAGGCATCACTATTATCCCTGGGAGGACGTTTTACACTAGCTAGCTCAGTGCTCTCGGCGATACCAATATATCATATGATGGTATTTCTGTTGCCGAAATGGCTCATGAGGCACATGAACAAAATCACGAGTAAATTTTTGTGGCATGGGAACAAACAGGATCAAGAACGCATCAGGAGACTTTACATGGTGAGTTGGGAAAGCACAGTCAGACCACGAATATACGGGGGATTGGGATTGAGGAACTTAGAACAAGCCAATGTCAGTCTGCTGTTGAGATGGGTATGGCAATGGAACACAGATGCGACGAAATGGTGGAAAGAGGCAACACCGACGCAAGAACATCAGTACAAACCGTGGATGGCCATGGACTCTACTCCTTTCTGGCAAGGTATCAAAAAGGTCACCCCAGTATATGAAGCGTGTGTACAAACAGAACATGACAGGGCAATTTGGATAAAAGAAACCACGGGCATCTATTCGGCACAATCAGCATACTCTCTGATATCTCGAGTGCCAATGCAGGCATCCAGAATTGCCAACATCTGGAGCATCAAAGCACCGACACGAGTACTTCTCTTTACTTGGATGCAACTCTCTGACAAGCTCACAACCATAGATAATCTAGCCAAACGTGGATGGGTAATGCCAAACATGTTCTATTTATGCAGACAACATCAAGAAACAACATCCCACATCTTTCAAACCTGCACATATGCATTGGCAGTAAGATCATACATAGCAGATATACTAGCAGGACTTCAGCAAGACCTTGTCAAAGATGACTACATAGGCGGAAAAGCAGAGAAAATCTTGACCATGCCAACAAGGTCCAAATGGCGAAATATTGAAATCACAACAAACTTCATAATATGGCGGGAGCGATGCAGAAGAATTTTTTAGGACAAAGAGCAAGACATCCGACAAACAACGAGAGAATTATTAGAGGAGTATCGATGGTGGTTCCCACAAAATAGATAGCATAGAGATAATGGGCATAACCCAGTGGCTTCTTTAAATTCAATACAACTGTGTAAATATTTCATTTTCCCTGTAATCCAAAAGGTCACAATTGTGATCACAATCAATAAAATTTGGGAGCTTGACCCCCATCTTTTTCTCAAAAAAAAATATATATATAAACATGCCTCTTTTATCTACTGCTCCCAAAGACTTGATAGCAGTTGATCAAGATAGGAAAAAATAACGAACGACGTGGAAAGTGGTGGACACTATACTATTATTATTATTATTATTATTATTATTATTATTATTATTATTATCAATATAACATTTATATCAAAATTTGTTAAATTTTAATTATGAGGTTCAATATTAGAGTAATATTATTTTTTATGGGGTCCAAATACGAATTTTCTATAAAAGTATGAATTTAACACTATGTAGTTGGTGAGTTTTGACTATGAATTCATATGGTAGTGATGAGAAGTTAAATAATCCATGTGTGTACATAACTGGACCTGATTTTTGTAATGAAAATCGGATAACATGATAACATAAAGTAGATTGTTTTTTCATCTTCTTTTAAATAACCTTAGAGTAGATGATGAATTTACTATTATAGAACTTTATGTTGTTTGTTTCAGAAGCATAAATGAAAAGTTGGAATGCTGCAAATAAATATCAGAAGCATGAGTTCTGTACATTGGTTTCGGCTTTCGATCACTGTTGAACAGGTTAATATAATTCTTTCGGGAAAAAAAGCTATATATTGTAACAGAGAAATACCAAAAATATAGTACTGCTCGCTGGATTGTCTAATTAAAATACTAAACTAACATTGAAACACACTCCTGAGTCCTGCCCTCTCTATTCAGCGTAACTTTGCTTCACGACAAATTGAGAACAGAAAGAAACGTAAATTGTCCCTAAAACGGAGAAAAGGATGAACGCGAGAGACAAAAAAGGGTGATTTGTCCAATGGGAGAGCTCCCGGAGGCTACAGCGGATCTGGAACTGCACGGACCCGTTATCCTTCCACCGTCGAGAGCGGGAGGTGCTCGCTGCTCTGTGAAAATCGGATAACATGATAACATAAAGTAGATTGTTTTTTCATCTTCTTTTAAATAACCTTAGAGTAGATGATGAATTTACTATTATAGAACTTTATGTTGTTTGTTTCAGAAGCATAAATGAAAAGTTGGAATGCTGCAAATAAATATCAGAAGCATGAGTTATGTACATTGGCTTCGGCTTTCGATCACTGTTGAACAGGTTAATATAATTCTTTCGGGAAAAAAAGCTATATATTGTAACAGAGAAATACCAAAAATATAGTACTGCTCGCTGGATTGTCTAATTAAAATACTAAACTAACATTGAAACACACTCCTGAGTCCTGCCCTCTCTATTCAGCGTAACTCTGCTTCACGACAAATTGAGAACAGAAAGAAACGTAAATTGTCCCTAAAACGGAGAAAAGGATGAACGCGAGAGACAAAAAAGGGTGATTTGTCCAATGGGAGAGCTCCCAGAGGCTACAGCGGATCTGGAACTGCACGGACCCGTTATCCTTCCACCGTCGAGAGCGGGAGGTGCTCGCTGCTCTGTGAAGCCAGCCTCACGCGTTCCCCTCCACTCTAGAACCCGGTCAACTCAAGCCTTCGCCAGAGTCGCACAGGGTCAGCTGCCCGACTTGGAACGGGCAGGCCAACTATGAGCGAAACCAGATCCAACCTCCGGATGCAAACCAACCATCCGAACCACCCAGCCCCCACTTGGGTTACAAGCCCTCGCTACTGAGCTCGGCGAGAAAAGCTCAGGGGAAGGTAGATTTATTCTGTAGTGAACAATTTCTGTATATCTCGTGGGACTAAGAAACCTGAATCCGGAACACATTGGAGTTTCTGTGATTAGGTATGAACTTGTTTGCTGCAATCTTCCCTGTGGCAATCTCAAAGAACGATTTTCTTGGCAAGTTTCAATTTCAGTTCAAATTTGTGATTTTCTTGTTCAGGCATTTTCAACTTTTTTCAGAAATAATTGTATCAATTTCAGTTCAAATATGTCATGGTTTGCGACTGATTGTGTTCCATCATTGTATCAATTTCAGAAACACAATTCCAGTTAAGACATACGGTAAAAGTATTTGCATAACCTTTCTAGGAGAAAATTTTGAGATTTCTCTAAATGCAAATATTGAGGATCTATCCTAGATGTGAACATCGACTTTCATGTTAACGGAACTTTCCATGTATAATGAGAATTTTTTAACTTATTGCTTCTTCAACGAAAAATATTATATGATCATTAATAATTATTTGTTCGAGCTAAACTTCAAAGTTTGAAAAAAGACCCGAAATAAAATATATAGTACTGTGTGGGCCTAGTAATAGTTAAATTAATATATGAAGACGATATGTAAATTAAAATATATAGGCACTTAATTTATTGTTAAGATTGCTTTCCTGCAAGATCGTTAGATATATATATTTAAAATCAGAGCATAAAATATATGTTGATATTTCTTCCAAAGTTATCCAATCGCAAATAAATTAAATATTCATCTGTCATCAAATTTTTCAACCAATGCTCCAGACTACATATATACACTCTAATTAACAACCAAAAATCAAATCAAAACCTAAGAACTAATTACCCATGTTGAATTCCATCATCCAGTATTTCCAAGGAGTGAGAACCTCTTGCCTCAATGGAGGCATTAGTGTCACTGTTTTAGTCTTCACAATCTCCATTCTTTCCGGATTTTTCCTCTTGTTTGTCTTTGCCGGTTTTGTTTGGGCCTTGATATACCTCTGCGCCGCTACTTTTCTATCTTCACTATACCTTCATTGGCTATGGCGATCTACGCGAGTATCGCAAATGATACCAATCAGTCTCCCTTTCGCAGTTGAAGAGGCACTGACAGGGCTTGATGCTTCAGACATTGCGGCACTTCCAACATTTCGGTACCAGAGGTATTGCAAAGAGAGCCACAATGGCATTGATGGCAATGGATGGGTGCAATGTGCGATTTGTCTCGGGACGGTGCAGATAGGGGAGATGGTGAGAAATCTACCGGCATGTAAGCATATGTTTCATGTTGAGTGTATAGACGTTTGGCTAAGCTCGCACACCACCTGCCCGATGTGCCGCTCAAAGGTCACGCCGGCTAATGAGACACTTCCATCCTAGATTGAACCACTTTAAGTAGGCTTTGGTTCTTTATTGTTCATGAAATGCAGTCATGGCGATACACAACGTACCGTGTGCGTGCACACACACTGTTGTATTCAAAGTTAATTTGATTGTACAGACAACATAGTGTCATTAATTTCTTTAGATTTCATTGTTATATATATGCATGTTCCCCTTAATTACGTACTAAAGAATTGGAGATTTATCCATTGTTGATGATCCAAGGCACGTCTGATCAATCAGATCTTCTATTATTTAAATTCAAAATTTCTTTTTCTTTGTTTACCATAGGGCCGTATATGCTTCGGATAATACATGACATAAATGACATATTACTAATTATATGTTCCCCTAATAATTCAAAATTGAAAATAAATGCTTAAATTATTTCTAGTTGTCAATAGATTTTGAGAAGTCATGTATGAAGACCAGCAAAATATTACATTTTAAAGGTTCTTAATTATAACATTTAAGCATTTTAAAATAAGTAAACAACTATCTTCTGTGTAAGTTATAAGCTAAGTATGCCTGTTCAAACTTGTAACTTGATCAATTGATGATGATCAATATCATTATTTGTTATATACCAAAACAAAAATTCAGAAATTACCTCTAACATTTTTTATTGTTGATGTTTCAGTTCAATATCAGGAATAATCAACTCGACCACATATATATATGCATTGCGACATCAGTTGTAGTTGGAAGCAAAAAATACATTCCGTAACTTGTCCTACTATAAATATATGAATAAAAAAATTAATAAGTAATTCAGCAAGTTCAAAGCAAATAAAAAGTCAATGTCCTATTTTTCGATTAAAATTGTTGTGCCACTAGAGAAAAACAAATCTTTCATCAATACAAGTAAGACAATTTATATATAATCTATGCCTTTTTTTTAGTAAAACCCATATCAACAAGTCATGTTTTCTATTGTTTCATATTACCTTTCTAATTTTGATTGGTTTTAACTATCCACTTACAATTAACGACTATCGCACCTTCTGGTAATGATGCAATATCTCAAATCTTATTGTTACATAGAATTTATTTAATCATTCGATTGCTTCAATTCACTTTTCTGAATTTTGATTATTTAATACTTGATGAATATTTTCAAGATCTTCTTCCATCAAATTAATGTAAAGTAAGTTGTATTGATATATATGGACACACGTACAATGTAAGATGAATAGCAAAATGAAGTGTCAGAGTGTCAGAAAAATTAAACACGTCGACATTTAGCAAGCTTTATATATAGTATTGATATATATATATGTTTATATATATATATATATATATATAGAGGGGGGATCCATGGCCTCCTCCTCGTGGCCTCCACTCCGTAGCCTCCAGCCCTATTTTCCACCAAAATCAATGAATATGGCCGATCCGGACCATTCAAAATATTACTCATACTAATATAGACTTGGAGACTAAATTTTAGATTTTTTTGAATTTTTTTACTATTTTATCGGACAGGTTGAAAATTGGATGTCTATAAGTCGTTAGATAAATCCAATTTTCAACCCGTCCGATAAAATAGTAAAAAAATTCAAAAAAATCTAAAATTTGGTCTCTAAGTCTATATTAGTATGAAGAATGTTTTCAACGGTCCGGATCGACTATTTTCATTGATTTTGACGAGGAGGCTACGAAAAAGGAGGCCAATGGATCCCCCCTCATATATATATATATATATATAACTGAGCTATGGTGCTTGATCAAGCACCAAGGGATCGGTGCTTGACCATCAAATCGCACAAACGATTGGTTAAAATTTCGATTTATCATGTTCAATAATTTCTTTATATCAAAATCTTATGGGATACCAAAATTTTCTATTTTAATTATTTGTTTTGAATTTTTGAAAATGACTAAAAAATAGTAATAAAATAATCAATGCTTGTACATAAAATAGAAAATGACTAAACAAATACTTACAAAATTCTAAAAATAGAAAATTTTGACATCCTACAAGATTTTGATATAAATAAATTATTGAGCATGATAAATCGAAATTTTAGCCGTTCGTTTGTGAGATTTGATGATTAAGCATCGACTCCTTGGTGCTTTATCAAGCACCATAGTTCAGTTATATATATATATATAGAGAGAGAGAGAGAGAGAGAGAAATGCTATGGTGCACCATGATGCCAAAAGAATTATGGCACTGGGAAAACTGACCATTAGATGAGTAACCCCTGCTTTAAGATTCGTACTTTTTGTAAGTGCTATATATGACCAATCCTGAACTGTGGACCTAGAAAACTTGAAAACTGAAAGTCAGTATACCAGCTAAACCAGATTTCCTAAGAGATTAATTGAGTTAAACATTTGAGTAAATTCTCAAGAAATTTTTAAATATTTTTACGAGATACCGGAGCCGAATCTCAGCCGAGTTAGAAACTTCTTATGAACGACTGGCGTAATACCGCTAGAAGTTCAATCTATCTAGAAGCTCTAAAGGCAACCGAGACAATTGAAGAACCCGCAAGCGGCTTTCTGAAACCAGCCGAATTTGCGAAAGGAGCCACAACAGCATTGATCAAGCAGAACAATACAATAATCCAACTGCTGGTCAAAATCAAGGAAGACCCCGAAGACTGCAGAACCGCAATCAGGAGGCTAGAGGCGGCGAAAACCAAAGTCCCTGAAACAGAAGATCTTACACAATCTATAAACGAACTCCAAAAGGGCTTACATAAACTTACCCTTGGAGAACCCAGTGAGAAAAAGATCAAGAAACCAACCGGCCAGTTCTTTGTGTTTAAAAACCCAAAAGAAATATTTGACTCAGTCAAAAACCAAAAATGAGTCAAACAAGAACTGAAACGGTGAGTAGACAAGCATATCTGGCAGAGACAATAGCCAAAACCCTACAATCGAAGACCAGATAAGAGGCTACAGGCTAGGAAGCCGCATAGCATTTGAAGCGCAGAGAAGAATGCCAGGAAGAAGGCATTACAGAAGAAGTCTGGAGTCCCAACTAAATCCAGACGTTGAGCTCAACCATTCACAGTACAGAAGGGCTCAACAAGTTCCAGCTGAGACCTTATACCAGGCTGGATGGTCTGAACGAAATCATCGAGTATACCAACACTACTCAGATGAAAGAGTATTAGTTACAGATGGAGCTCAGGTGGAGCTACCATTTATCTCGCAACAAAGCTACAACCAGTTGGTACAAGAAGGGTTGCAGCATCTGCATATAGGTCTTGTGATGATAAGACTATATGCACTCCACAGGAGAAACGCTGGGGTAAACGCCCTGGTAGTTTTAAGAGACACAAGATGGTCTGATGATCGGGCCATAATCAGTTCTATGGAAATAGACCTGACAGGCGGTAGGCAACTGGCGTATACAGCGCCAGACATGACCTTAAGTGTTCATGATTTCAACAACCACATCCAAGTCGTTATACAGACTCATGGCTACGATGGTTGGCAAGGAGGAGAGAGTAATTTACTGCTTTCAAGGTCGTTGATAGGAAGGCTATCAAATACAAGCCACACAAACTTCAGATACAATGTGGAGAGAGTGACAGAACACCTGGCAAGTAGAGGGATTCGAGCAATTCCAGGCCAGATGAGGTCAACTGAGGAGCTAAGAGGCAGGCAATGGATAATACGGCCAGCAACAGCACCAGCCGTACAGAATCCTCAGACAGCAAGGATAAAGACCAGAACTGATGGGTCCTTGGCAGTAAGATTTGGCGGATATTCATCAACCGCCCCACCAGAAGAAGTGATAGTAGGCCAAGCTGATGAAGAGGTCCTAGGTGAAGAATCAGTCCTAATGATGTTCTGTGACTGGCACGAGTCACATGATGAAGATGAAGATAATGATGAACTCGAGATGTTGCAATTATTGGCAGCATTACCGAGAGAAAAGCAGTCAGCTGAAGAAGATGCCGGACCAATCTGGGATGAATACAACGATTCCAGTGAAGAAGAATGGGTAAACCCATTCTCTCAGAAGGATGGAAGGGAGGAGGTCAAAACCGAAACCATTCTAGCAGCAATGGAATATCCATTGCTCAGAAACCTTGATTCAAAAATTGAAACAATCCTTTCAACCCAATCCACAGCAACTGGACCTAGCAGACCGCGAGCGCCAATGATGGGACCCCCAATGTACCCACCAGAGAGTCTAAGACAAAACCATCAACAACTCGATGTCCCAGAAATAAGAGCTAGAGTTAATAAATTCAAAGGAGGGTTTGCACAACAAAGCAACGAAAGGTTCAACCTTCCTTCAGCGCAAGCAAACCAAGGCGCTATGCTCGTATTGCCTGAGGATATAGGGCAGTACAGTGATGTGATCTCCAGGTGGGAGTCAATCACCCTAAACCTTGTTAACGAAAGAAACTGGGCTGATAATAAAAGCAAGGTCATTTACATTGAGAATCTACTGGGAGAGGTAGAGAAAAAGACGTGGATACAATGGCGAATGGCGTATCCCCAAGAATATGAAGAATTGGTGAATATTGCCGATGATCCACAGAATGTTATTTCCCAGGTTAGAAGGATAATCCTACTTGAGGACCCTTACCAGGGTTCGACAGTAGAGCAAGATCAAGGCAACAATGATCTTGAGAGATTAGCATGCAATAACATGAAGGACCTATTTGACTACATGAATGATTATAAGGTCCCAGCAGCCAAGTCAGGACGTATGTATATCAGTCCTGAGCTCTCTGAGAAATTTTTCAGAAAGATGCCCCCTCTAATCGGAAAAGAATTAGAAAGAGCGTACATGGAGAAGTACCCGGGGAGCACTGTCGGAGTACTACCAAGAATTAACTTTTCATACCAGTACCTGGCAGAATCATGCAAGAGAGCAGCGCTACAAAGAAGTTTGAAAGATCTATCTTTTTGTAGCAAAATCCCAATTCCAGGCTACTACCAGAAGAATAAGAAATATGGGATCAGAAAAGCAAAAACCTATCGTGGAAAACCACATGAATCACACATAAGAGTATTCAAGAGAAAGAACGCGGACAAGGTGAGAAAATGCAAATGTTTTATTTGTGGTGAAGAAGGTCACTTCGCCAGAGACTGTAGAAGAAAACAAGGTAACATTGCAAGGGCTGCAATTGTTGAGAACCTTGACCTAGATGATGACTGGGATATCTTGTCTGTTGACCAAAACGAACCGGATAGTGACGCTATATGCTCACTTTCGGAGGGTGAGGTTGGCAATGCAAGGACAATTATCATGGAACTTGGAGACACACCGTTTGAATCAATCTTTATGCTCCAAGAAGAAACGCCATCATGGTGAAAGCAACCAAACCTGCCTACTGAAATGAGGAATTGTGAACATTCATGGGAGGATAATGGTGAAATACCACGAGGTTGCGAGAGATGTAACTGCTGTTTAGAGACAACAAACAGCAAAATGAGGGCGCACTGTGCAAAATGCAAGATGACTGTGTGTCCCATGTGTTCAAGGTTTGTGTTAGGAAGAAAAATCATGATAAAAACACAAAACCTAAGTCCTTATGATAGCAAGGATGAGCTTATCAATGAGCTTTTAAGCTATATCCAGTATCTCCTAGCAGAAAACGCAAGATTGAAGGATCAATTGTGGGAAAATGAGCTAGTAGCAGATATGGCCAAGCTAGATATCAAAGGCAAGCGTAAGGTGGTGGGAGAAGAAGTAGAAGTCGATTCAGATGATAGTGATGAATCCCCACCAAATGTTGCATTTCCCAAGAAAGCCAATCCAAACCAGAACCTTATAATAAAAGAGATGGCCAATAAACTCTCTGATGACGAGATAAATACTGTAGTCCCAGATCCTAGAAAAGGAAGAAGGGTAATCAATAGGCTATACAACATTGAACTGCAGATAGAAATACCAGGGGTAAATCCTTTTAAAATTCAGGCGATATTAGATACAGGCGCTACGGTGTGCTGTGTAAACCAAGAATTTATACCCCCTGAGGCTTTGGAGCCAAGTCTATACCCTATACAGATAAATGGGGTAAATTCTCAGCAAATCGCAAACCTGAAACTGAAGAATGGGCAGATGTCTATTGAAGACAACAAATTCAGAATCTCATTTACATATGCATTCCCGATGGACAAGGAAGGAGGTGTCCAAATGCTAATTGGATGCAATTTCATCAGAGCAATGCAAGGTGGACTGAGAATCGAAGGGCAGATGGTTACATTCTACAAAAATGTAACAACAATAACCACCAGGGCAGATGCTAAGATCATTTCTCAGGCAGCAGTGGAAGAACTTGACCTATCTGAGCTTGAATACATAGAGGTCAAAGAAGCCGTTGCCTATAACTGTGGTGATGAGTCACCATGGTTCAAGAATAAATTCAGAGACCTGCTAAGAAGACTGAGGGAACAGGGCTATATTGGTGATGACCCGGTTAAACACTGGGCGAAAAATCAAGTAACATGAAAACTGGATATCATAAACCCGGATATCACAATACAAGACAAGCCCTTAAAGCATGTTACCCCGGCCATGAAGGAACGGTTTGACAGGCATTTGCAAGCGTTACTGAAGATTGGAGTAATCCAACCGAGCACAAGCAGGCATAGAACCATGGCCATAATGGTAAATTCGGGTACAACCATAGACCCGGTTACAAAGAAAGAGGTCAAAGGGAAGGAGCAGATGGTCTTTAATTACCGCACCCTCAATGACAACACACACAAAGACCAATACAGTCTACCAGGCATTAACACCATCCTGAAGAAGATTGGCAACAGCAAGATATTCTCGAAATTCGACCTAAAAAGCGGATTTCATCAAGTTGCCAAGGATCCAGAGTCAATACCCTGGACGGCATTTGTGGTACCTGGAGGACTCTATGAATGGCTAGTCATGCCATTTGGCCTGAAAAATGCACCAGCGGTATTTCAAAGGAAGATGGACAACTGCTTTAGAGGTACAAATGATTTTATAGCAGTTTACATTGATGATATCCTCATTTTCTCATAAACAGAAGAACAACATGCAACACATCTGAGTAAAATGTTGGAGATATGTGAAAAATGGGGACTGGTGCTATCTCCTACTAAGATGAAAATCGCGGTAAAGGAGATTGAATTCCTTGGGACAGTAATCGGTGAAAGTAAGATCAAACTTCAGCCCCATATAATCAAGAAAATAGTTCAGTTTGACAACGAAAAGATGAAGGAGAAAGCTGGGCTCAGATCCTGGCTGGGAATACTGAACTATGCGAGAAGCTACATTCCTAATCTGAGAACTCTCCTTGGGCCATTATACTCCAAAACAAGCCCTCATGGAGACAAGAGGCTAAAACTCTCTGATTATCAGCTCATCAGCAAGATAAAAGAGCTGGTACAAAATCTTCCTGATCTTGAATTACCACCTCCTGGATCCTATATTGTTCTTGAAACAGATGGGTGTATGGAAGGATGGGGCGGTGTTTGTAAGTGGAAGAAGAAGAAGAATGATCCCAGGAACATAGAACGGGTTTGTGCTTATGCCAGTGGGAAATTCCCGGTAATAAAATCGACAATAGACGCTGAAATCCATGCATGTATGGAGACGATGAAAGCTCTCAAGATTCACTATCTTGATCAACAAGAAATAACCCTTAGAACAGACTGTCAAGCTATCATCAGCTTCTACAACAAATCAGCGCAGAACAAACCGTCAAGAGTCAGATGGATTAATTTTGTTGATTTTATAACTGTTACAGGGGTACAAGTCAATTTTGAGCACATTGATGGCAAACTAAACGTACTCGCTGATGCACTTTCAAGATTAACTGCTAATATGATTTATACCAGAAGCAGTGAAATAACTGACGCATGTTTGAAAAATCTTGAAGAAGTAATTGGGGAAGTAACCCAGGCACCAAACAAGGAGGTTTTCATAAACTTGTGCCAGTTAATAGAAAAGATTTCTTTTCTATTAGAAAGGAATTGAATGTTTTGATTGCGGAAGTGGTGGACCGCTGAAACAAATAACCACATTTATCTAATAAGTGTGTTATCTTATTTTTTTTATTTTTACAGGTATGGAAGGTTTAAGAAGGATTATTATTAGCAGCGAACCCAACAATGTCAAGCAAGCTTTCTTTGAAGCAAAAAGATGGGAAGACCTATGTGGGCAAAATGCACAGCTTGCAAGATATTCCCAAACTACTGAAGATACATTTGTTCGATATCCACGAAGCATTGAAGAAGAAGGGGCTATGACAGCCAGGTTGTCAGAGTTATACAAAGACCAAGCTTACAAGGCATGCACTCAAGTAGAAATTCTCATAGCAATGAAATACTTGCAAAAGACAAGACTTGAGGCAATGGCAACTAATGACAATTGGGCCAGAGATGCCCTAGGCATTGTGGATACCAGCATAAGGGCATTGATTGACTGCCATGATATCCTATTGAATAATTATAATAGCTTCCATTATTAAGGACTAGCTTGGTGGGGTTCTACGGATAACCACTAGCTTTTTAGAAAGTATATGCTTTTCTAGATGCCTCCTTAGTGTGCTGGAGCATCTACTTTTCTGAGTGGTTTTACTTTTCTTTCTTTATGGATGTCGTCTAGTGTGCCGACGCATCTTTTTCTTTAAGTAGAAGACAAGAGTAAGTGGAAACCTCTTTATTAGCATGGCGATGGGGCCCAATGAGCACCCGATGCAATAATAGAGATTCTCTTCTCAAGTTTATATAATGTAACATCTTATGAAATTGCAAGCAGATCAGAAAACATCTGAAAGCTTACTTCTTCCAGTTAAATAAAATCAAGTTTCCAGCTTCTAAATTTCCCTAAGTCTCAAGTTTCCAGCACATAATTTGTCCGAGAGCTTGAGCCGATCAGACTTCCGTGCGATTTCCATTTGGTATCAGAGCTACGTTTATTACTCTTGACTTCTGGTTAGTAATGGCTTTCTAAATTCTTTCATAATTTCTAGAAAAACAGGGAGGGAACGGTCATAAAAGAATAACGAAGGGGGTAAATTGAACCTGAAAAGCTTGAAATTTGGGAGATGTGTACTTAGTATAGGCGATAAGAGGGGAAAAGTACCCAGAAGGGGGAATAGTACCATTACGTTCATAATATTAAGAAGGCACCCAAATGAATGGCTAGAAAGTTTTAAATCAAACGATTAAGAAGAGTCTAATGCCAAAAGAGCCTTGACATTATAGTGCACGATAGCCTATCTCTATATATATATATATATATTATGTGCAGTTGATTTAGTCTGTGAAATAGCGAGGTTCATTGGTACAAAAGTATTGAGTAATTGACATTACTTTTGGCCCAATAGAACTTCAGCTAATCAAATTGAGTACATTAATAAATTGAAACGAGGTCATATTTCTTGACTAAGCATTCATCTTCGCCAAATATTTATATAATGTTGTTGGATTTTTTTCATACAAAAAAAAAATGCAATTTTCAATTGCTCATTGTAGTTGAAGATGGATGATTAAACTTGAATATTACTTTTATCACATTAATCAATTTAATTAAAATTGTATATTATTTCGGCTTGGTTCGAAGGAGAGCCTTGGCACAACGATAAGTTGTCGTATTTTGAACAAGAGGTCAGAGTTCAAGTCGTGGAAACCTCTCGTAAAAATGTAAGAAAAAAAATGCATATAAAAAACTGAAAGTAATCCGACCCTTCTACGTCCCGCGCAAACGGAACCGGAAGCTGTTCTTCTGTCGTGCAGTAGCTACAAACGGTCCAGATTTTCTGCACTGTAGGCTACGGACAGCCCAGATTTTCTGCGCTGTAGACTACGGACGGCCCAAATTTTCGAGGATATGATATTATAAATTTTAACTTGCACGAATTTCGATGCAAATCAAAATTTGAAATTTGTTACGCAGCATGCACAATATTTTGTGCTGCGCGTTAGAAGATCTCATTCCAACGGAACCTATGTCTATCTGGCTTCCCTTTTTTTTTATTTCGGTTCGGTCATGCGTTGGAATACAATTCGATTGCTAATCGAGCACCTTAATAATTCTGTTATATGTTTCAACCGTATACAAAGGCCTATTAAAGTTTTAGCCCAATAGAACTTCATCTGGGCTCAAAATGAGGTGTATTTCTCTGTTTTTCAATTTTTCATTTCGCCCCCTAAGATGTCTTCGATTAAAGCCCAATCACAATGTTTTCGGATTGATTCAAGAAGTGATAGAGATACGGATAAATTTATTAAAGAAAAATCTATATTGTCAACACAACTTCAATGTATGTAAAAAGTTAGAGAGACAATAAATACAAAGTATAGGGAAAAAATATGTGATGAAGGGAGCAAGAGTGCACTGATTTATAAGTACCAAGTTTGCGAGTCCACTGATTTGGTGTTGCTTTTTTTCCAAAATTTGACATTCTCATAAGTATTTGTTGTTTGCTAACTTAACTATTCTTCAACGAATTTTGTCAGGTTTTCGTGCATTATATAATTAAATATATTTTTTCATTAAGGAGTTGACACATTTTAATTTTTTTAACAAAAGAATACAAAATTGATATTTGTTTCGTGTACAGAATTGATATTTTTTTTTATGCTGAAAAGTAATCATTATTTATTTCTTTTCTACAAACGGAGTGTTGTTTCATTAATGTAATCCCGCACAGCACGGTGCCGCGCAGGAGTTGATCTCATTTTTTTTTGAGAAATAAATGAGTGGTCTTTGCTCTCAAATATTATTCAAAATGACTTAAAATCTCTCAATGATCTTTGACTTTCACTGAATTTCGAACTAAAACCTCTACTTGAAGTCCGTTGCTCTTTTGCCACTAGATTGAAAACAGTTCTCGTTGATCTCATTTGATTACAATACTGATTACCCACCATGGTGCGCTAAACCAAAATTGTTGTGGCCTACTTGGTAGTTGGTACCAAAAACGAGAACCACATACAGAAGAGCTGTTAGAGCCAACAACTAAACAAGGGGCTGAAACCTTGTATTCAGTCAACACAGGAGAATTGAAGTATGCAAGTGGAGAAGTTACTTAGAAATAGGGTTGCTTCTGGTGCAAGAAAGCTGACACATTGTTCTGGGTCAGGATTTGTTGTAGCGCAATACATACAACGCAAAGATTGAACGGTTCGAATCGATCGTTCATCTGCAACAGACTGCTGGTGATGAAAATCAGGAGATCGGCTTTTTGAAAACGAATATCCATGTAAATAAGACGATATTGCGCATGAACAGATTCGATTTACATTGTTCTGAGCTCCAGTTATTATAAATATTTACAGTTTATATGGTTTTTTTTTTATTGAAAACCCGTAGGTATACAGTTTTATATGTTGCAAGTACCATCATCCTAGAGGTGTTAAATTGATTTGTTGGGAGCGGGTACGATTTCTTGAACTACGAGTTGTCAAACTTGGACCCAACTGTGGATTTGACTTGGAAATTTGAGTCTTCTATTTGCATTAAGATTCGTGCAAGCTAAATTTTATAATATCAAACATTCTCTAAATCAAATCTGAACCGTTCGTAACTCACAACGCAGAAAATCTGAGCCGTCCGTCGATGCTGCGCGGTAGAAAATTAGCTTCCTTTGACTTGGGATATAATTGAAACTAGACCTACGATTTGTGCGTGACGTGAAAAAATTAAATTTTAAACTTATGTATTACAATAATAATATTATAAAAAATCGTTTAACTAATAAAGAAATAAAAAAACAACAGAAAAAGTTGTAAAAAAGCTACAGCTATTTTAGCGGTAAACAATAGAAATACTATTCACACCGGAGAAATAAACGATGCCCCAAATATATATGTCAAACCTACCACATGCAGCGGAGCAATTTCATTGAACCTTCCTTCAACTAAAGTTCCTATTTTTCTTATTAATCAAAACACTTGCGCACAAAATATTTCTAAAGAAGTTCAAAGTAAACATCAGTTAATTTTTTATGAGCACAATTATGATGTTTGTGCATGTATCGTATTTGTGCATCTAGATCCTTCGATGCGTATTGAGATTCGTCAAAATTCGTTCGCATCGAATTTTGATGTACATTGCAATATCCAGATGCACAAGCACGATACATGCGCATATGCATATTTTGTTAAAAATTAGATTTGATATCAATATTTTTAAGATGTTAAATTTTCCCGTAAGTATTTGCTGAATCTTGAATCAGTAGCTTCTGCGATACGTGATGTATCATTAACCATTCATATTGAACATTAAATTCTACATCATCAGTTAATTAATCAAATTATCCTCATGAAGAAATTTCATACTGGCAGCCTAAATATGCATATTTTATGAACATTAAATCATCCAATTAGTCAACAATTTCACGGCTTTAACAAATCAACATTCAATCATCCATCAATCAATAAACATGCAAAATAGATAATAAAAAAAGTGAATTTTCAACACAGACAAACGCCGGACAGCACTGAAAAAAAAGTAATGTTGGGGTCCATATATTTTCTTTGTTCTCAGATGGTCAGCAATTTTCAGAGAAGAATGAACGGTTTTACTGAGTGAGCACTGTAACAACGTTGTAGCAATTACTCTGCGAGTAGATCAAAAATGTTATAGCAGTACTGAGAATCAAGAAATAAGAATTCTCCTGAAAGCACCACAAAAGCAAGGTCGATTATGAAAAGTAATATTACATCAACAAACTACTGCAAGCATTGTGCATTGACCAATTAGTATTTCTCTACTTGCACTATAAATTGAGGACACAAGCTGAGTACCGAATACCAGTATATCCCCACTATCGGCTATCGCACGAAGTAGGCAAACAGTAAATAAAGAAGTGCTTTTACTTCTTGCACAAAATGCCACTTTCATCCCTTGCTGTGCGCACCATCAAAACCTACGCAGTAATCCCACGGCTCAATCCGCAAGCGCCACGTCAGATCCACCTCAGCTTATGGGACATCGCCATGCTTTCTCCCCACTACATCCAAAAGGGTCTCCTCTTCAAAACCCCACCTGACCACTCGCTAGAGCAAATCATCGAACGGCTGAAGAGTTCTCTAGAGGAGGCACTCTTCCACTTCTACCCCTTGGCCGGTCGATTTAGAGTTGCCACGTGCGAGGGAGGTGGCGTCACGTGTCACGTGGAGGTTGGATGTGAGGGGGAAGGGGCTGAGTTCGTCCACGCCAAGGCGGATGCGATTGGGATCGCTGATGTGGTCGGATCCGACGGTCAGGATTTACCTAAGTTTCTTAAAGAATTCTTCCCTCTAGATCTGGCAGTCAATTTTGATGGGTGTACCAACCCACTTCTCTCCGTTCAGGTCAGTTGACACTCTGAGCAATTTTTATTTTTTAATTAAATCGGAAAATATCAAATGTGGCGTCACATATACAGATATATATATCGGTTTAGAATCATTAGAAACAAATATAGGTTACAGAGCTAATAGATGGAATCTTCATCGGCTGCGTGTTCAACCATGCGATCGGTGACGGCACCTCTTTCTGGCATTTCTTCAATGCCTGGGCAGAGATTGCCCGATGCAAAGCAGCTGGGAACGAGGTGGTGCTCTCTCAGCCGCCGGTGCATGAAAAATGGTTCATTGGTGGCTATGGGGAACCCCCTATCAAGCTTCCCTACTCTTCTCCCGCAGAATTTGTTGTTCGGTTTTCTCCGCCGCGCCTGAGAGAGCGGATGTTTCACTTCTCCAGCAAATCCCTTGCAAGACTGAAGGCCAGAGCAAACCAAGAATGTGGAAAAGGTGCATCCTTATTTATTTATTTTTGCAGGTTAATTATTTAAAAGATTTAATGCATGTTTTTGGTTAAATCAATGTATGCATGTGTTGTTCTTATAATTCCTTCTGTTGAAAGCATTACTCCGCATATTAGAAAATCTTATCGCAGATGATATGAAGAATTACATATTAAAATTTTGTGTATTATGAAAAAAATATATATATGTTAATTTTAGTATTTTATATAATTCCTTCAGGTACCATATCTACTTTTCAAGCTTTGAGTGCGTTGATGTGGCGCTGCATTACACGCGCTCGACGGTTCCCTCCTCACCAGAAAACAACTTGTCGTTTGGCAATCCAAAACCGAGCAAGGTTACAACCTCCGCTCTCTCCAAACTATTTCGGTAACTCGATCTATGCTATGAGCACAACTACAACAGCAGGAGAGCTTCTAGACAACAATATTGGTTGGGCCGCATGGCTAGCACACGAAATAGTTGCTAACCATACTGACTCCGCCATTAGAGGCATGGTGCATAAATACATGGAAAACCCATTTGTGTACAACCTGCATATGTTTGACATACATAGCATAATGATGGGCAGCTCCCCGCGGTTCGACATGTATGGTTGTGATTTCGGTTGGGGCAAGGCAATTGCGGCGCGTAGTGGCAGTGCAAATAAGTTTGACGGAAAGGTTTCAGCATACCCAGGATGGGAAGGGAATGGGGGTATCGATTTGGAGGTGTGCATGTTACCAGAATACATGTCTCGGCTGGAGAGAGATGAAGAGTTCCTGGCAGTGGTGTCTCCACCAGTTGAGTTGGAGGTATTGTTAGGGACATCTAAGAAATGAGTTCACCTAATAGTGTGGTTGGATTTTGTGTTCTTTTGTTATTTTTGTTTCTTTATTTGCAAGTTTTTTTAACTAGCAGAAATAAAAGTAATGCAAAATGTAACGTAAGTGAAATTTGGATTGCTGAAGAAGTGGCAACTGTTCTCTGTTCTTCCTGTATGCTATTCAGTATACAATTATTTGTATATCTGAATATTAAGACATTGCGTTACTGTTGTTGACAAAGATAACAGCAGCTCCATAGCTGAATGGCGGTGATTTATTAAATAAATATTCAGACCAATTCCATCTCAAGCCTCGGCCCAATAGGCTTTCTACACAGTAGACGAAAGCCTACTTAAGTTTTGGGCCCATATAATTTCAGCTGGTCTCAGAGTGATGTGTATTTCTCTGCGCTTCATTTTATCATTTTTTCCGACTAAGGTGTTCGGAATAGTTCACGTGATAGAGTCATAGAGATACAGACTAAGAACACATTTTTTGAAAAAAAAAAGAAAATAAATATTGTTCAGTATTGTATTTAGTTACTTTTAATATTTTTGAGGGATGGATGTTTCACAAAGGAATCTTTTTTCTGTATGATTCTGAAAAAAAATTAAAAATAACATTTATGATCTCAAATCTTTGACCATTGATAATTCTATTTTTTTAGCGTTCATGTTCATATATGTTATCTAAACGCATGTGTTCACAAATTCAAAATCTCAACTAAAAAAAATTCTAAGTAAAGTTCACCGTGAATCCAAAGTCTACGCTGAGTCTGAATGCAGAGTCTAAACACAGACCACGTTCACATTTAGATGAATGTCAAATCCTTTTCGATCAAAGCTTTAAATTGGGAGATTTGATCAGTGAATTTGATCACCCAAAGGACAATTATCTTGTCTCAAATAATATATAATTAAGTAAATTAAACAAGCCATGAACCAACACAACAGGTGATCAGGTGATTTCTGTGTGGCCTCTTGTGTTACTTTTCTCTGGTGAGTATAGCATCTAACCAGTTGGGTCATATTACTTATTACACATATAGGCACATAGTCCGACTCATTTAATGTATGATAATTAGGTTAATTAGTTTAGGTTCTCTTAATAAATTATTAATTATGTAATTGAATAATTTGGGTTCGTTATTATTTTTACTAATAATTCTCTATTTAAGTTCTTACTATTTTTATTTGCTGGGAATTTCTAATCAAAACTTACCTTGTTCATAATTTCATTGAATTAAACCAGTTTAAGATTTTAAAATTTGGTTTCCCTAATTTTGAATTGGCGATCAATTATTTCAAGTTTGCAAATATAATATATATAAAATTAAATTTGTATCAAAATTTGCATAAATATAAATTCAAAAGAAAAATCATTCTCTTAAAACAAAATTGGCCACTTGAGATCAGTAGATCGAATAAAAGATCTGACTTTTTTTGTAATACCCACTTATGGCATAAAAAAAATATCTCTTTTTTTTATACAAGTGGTGGCCAATTGTCCTACTTTGAAAAAAAAAAAAAAAACTTCATCCTTTCTAACTAAATCCAATTAATTATTCATGATAGAACGGAAGTGAGCTACGATTTTGTAATAAACCAACGCCAAAGAGAGCGTGTATCATGTATTCATGTAAATGTTCAAAATTTGTTTTACTTAATTTGCAGGTTGCGCATATTTCCAAATTGGGCTTATTCTAAGTTTCTAACTAAATGCATGGATTGTCATCAAGTAGGCCGTTAAAGTGAAGTTCTATTAATTAATTGGCAAATTTTGGCAAAAAATAGTTACTTCAAAAAATTAGTACACATTGTATTCTAGTATAACTGGATCATTCAATTTATCGAGATTGACGAAAAATAATTCACTTAAAAAAGTTTCTAAGAAATTATTTTTCATCAATTTCGAAAAATTAAATGATCCAAAATTAACTAGAATATTCGATGTATCCATCTTTAATACCCAATTTTTTTTTGCCTAATTAATTACCTTTTTGAGTCCTATTTCCTTTTTAGTAAAGAACTCGAAAAAATCTTTTGGCAATAACATAAGAATTAAAAGCGGTGATACCCAAAATCTCAAAAGAAAGGTGCCTTTCACAAACCAACTAGTCAATTTGCTCACGCACGTGTAGTGCGAGATTTAAAAAAAAAATTGATTGCAAGCATTTAATGAGGAGTGCTAGCTATCTATCTCCCAAGAAATGTTATTCAAGACTACGTTAATAGATTTTTTTTTTAGGACGAAATCTGAATGAAATTTTAGAACCATCAAATTTTTTAAATAATCTAAAAATTTTCTATTCGAATTTCGAATTCAAAATCTCTTACACACAGAAATTATTGTATTTAGCCACTAAATTAAGAACTAGTTCTTAAAACCATTAAATTAAAAGCATGACCTGTATTTTGTTGTCGATATCTCCTATTGGAATACAATCACAAAGTTATAAGGTTATTTTAATGAAATTTTAGCTTCCGCTTTGCCTAATATTCAGTTATTAAAAAATTGAGTACAACATTTCAAAAAATCATCAAAATACAGCAATGATCAATACAAAATTGTTGAGAATGACATTGTTAAAGGTAAATATTTAGAATAAATATTGAGTTTATTCATAAAGTTTAAAATTGACCACATAAAAGTTGAATTTAAAATTGCAAGACACATCATGATACATGAAAAGTAATGTTTTCTTAAAAAATGACTTACTGTCATGATTCGTGTATTTTGTTTCTTTCTTTTCTAGTATATGTATTATGATTACATCAGATGATGATATCAAGTGGGAGAATATAATTAATTAATTAATTATTATGAATTCTTGGATTAAATAATTATTTTTGGAGTGATATGAACTCTTGATTTATGAACTCTTTGATGACATGTTATGAGTGATTATTATTCTTTATATATGCACTTGGTTCTTATGGAGAACTAACCGTTGCATTCATTCTCTATCACACACAAAGTGGGAAGCATATAGAGAAAGAAATGGAGACAAGGTCTGAATCGATATTCTATAGTATATCATCAACTCAGAGAAAGAAAAACAATGACTGGAGGTACACAATTAATTCTTGGTTATTTTCTACATTGGAGAATAGTTAGATTACTTGCATAAGTGTCACTTCGGCTCGTGTTAAGAATTATCATAGGTCGAATCAAACTTCAGATTGAATTAAGGTCGTCTCAAGTTAGATCTGATTGGATTTGATCCTCAACAATGACTTCGATTCAGGTTATGATTCATCTCAAATTAGATCGGGTCAAATACTCAGATTTCAATTATTCATATCATATTAGAGTTAATTTGATTTTCTCAGGTCGAATTGAGTTTTGTCACCTTACATTTTTCTATCCATGAACAGAGCCATATGGAGATGGCAAATAAGCATTAAATTAAAGCAGCTTCTATTAAATGCAACGCCAATTTATTTCTCTGTTCAAAGGGACCAATAGGACCAGCAGAAATCAAAGCAACAACGGTTAATTTGAACGACTTTGATTAAAGATCATGATGAATCTAAGAGTCCAAGTCTTTTCTAGACATATACATGATCCCAATCTCAAAATCTAATCTATATTTAGAACAAGTATAGATAAAGATTTGTAAAGTGTACAATCAGAGACATATTCAATGTATTACAAGGGTTGATAAGTGTCTACTCTTGTAATTTAAAACTAAACAAAATCACGTAACAGATTAGTATAGTGTATATTTTCAAATTGGAATTGTGTCTATTCCTGAAATCTTATTCAAATTTTTCTGGCATAGTCCGCTGATTCTCTTTACTAGTTCGCTCTCTTCACGAATCGCTAGAAATAACGATATTCGTCCTCTTTGTCAGAATTGTGATTTTCATTTGATTCGCTCATCTACTCGATTCTAATTCCATCAAAAAATCGCTCTGCACGACCCTCGACAATTGTTCACTTGAACCCTAACCCCACTGCAACCGTTCTTCACCATTTTTGTGCGATGCGGCGGTGTTATTTCTCTGATTCTATATGACTCTCTCTGTCTCGCTACAATCTATTGGTATGTCAAAATTCAAGTTACTTTTGAACTGTAAATTTTGCTTCTTTGTGACATCTAGGTTTCTATAATTTTGGTGTTTTTGTCAAAAAAAATTAAAAGAAAATCTCAGCTTCTTGGGGTTAGTTAAGGTTCATTGGGGGCAAATTCAGTCCAATTGAAACAAAATCACTAACATCACATTAAAATAATTTAGTCCTGATATAATTGTTGTTCCAAGATATGTATTAGTGGCTTATAATTTAGCTAATAATCAGAAAATTTCAGAGATTATATCAACCTCATGTTATAGTTGGAACCAATTTGAACTTTTATCTTTTATATATGAGAAAGAAAGAGATAACTTAGTAGTCTGAAACAAACAACAAATAAAAAAACATGCATGTAAATATTCAGCATTTTGATCTCCTCAAACTACTCTCAGTACACACATTTTGATCTCCTCAAACATGTCTCAATTCACAAAAAGAAAAATCTATGTTCAATAAAAACATTGTTTGCCTGATTGCATAATTTTATTGTTTGGAGTTAGCTGAGGTTCATCGATCATTCCCTGAAAACATAATTTCACTTGTAAATTTAAGTGTAATTTACTATTTTGGAGGTCGGCTCGATTTATTGTCATCGGCTTAATTTGATTTTGTAATTGTTATAATATCCCTCTAAAATTATTATTTTTAATATGTAAAACATGTTTTTTTGAGTATTTAATATTTTAGATGAAATTTATACTATTACAAGTAATTTGTGTCTATCTCATAATTCTGAATCTGCCACCGTGTACAACTATGTTGAATTGTTGATACACACAACACACTAATTAAAACAGCTAATGCAATCCCTCCAGTTGACAATTGATGTATAAAAAATGTGGTGCAGAGTTTGTCATTTCTCATTACTTGGCGTGGGGATCATGCATTAATTCTAGTTAATTAACTGTCATCAATCCAACGACCACCTACAAAAATGCACACATCCTAATTAGTTCACACTTCGTTAAGCTGATTTTATCATTTTATGATATCTACTTTTATATATTTTATGACTAGGAAACAAAGGTGCATATATACCAGAAATAAATTTATCACATCGCGAATCAACTAATCAAATCAAATTATGCGTTCCGATGAGGAATCGGGTGGACCATCACAGAGATTGAGGCGTGCTTTTAATCTTTTAAGATTTAAAAAAATATATTTTTTTACTTTTTTGAATTACACTATAATTACATTACAAAAGTATTGGTTAGTATTCCTCAATGTATTATAATTAGAGTCTAATTTACTGTGGATCAAGATTAACTTATATTGCAGTAATATTGATAACAATTGATCGACGTTATTTGTTATTAATTCTACTATCATTTTTATGAAAATTTTAGTTCATAAAAATTATTCATAATTAGAATATAGAGTGAGGCTATGGTGTTTCGCAAAACACCAAGCGCATAGTATTTTGCCTCCTTATCTTCGATTTCAAAGTCCAAACAACCGATCCAAATCATTGAACTTGATTTTCATATTAAAATTTTCTTGGAGACCAAATTTTATATTTTTTTGAATTTCTTTACTATTTTTTAGAGAGGTTGAATATCATTCATATCGGATGATCCAGATCGTTAGATTAGCCAATTTTTCACCCTTTTAAAAAATTGTAAAAAAATGTAAAATTCGGTCTCCAAGAAAAATTAATTATGAAGATCAAGTTTAACGGTTTGGATCGATCGTTTAAACTTTAAAATCACAAATATAGATGTGAAGTACATCGTGTTTGGTGCTTTGCGGAACACCATAACCTCATTATATGTATATATATATATATATATATATATATATATATATATATATTATTTCAGTCTCCTCATAAAATTAACCAAGCTCCGCCACAACGGAGGAATATGATGACTACTTATGAGATTTAAGTTTGTTTGCCTCGATCTGTTTCTTTAAGTGTTCTTTACAACTCTTTTATATTTTTGTTGTAAAAATAAAATTAGACTATTTGTAAGGATTTTTTTTACAGCAGAGCACATTTGCAAAAAAAATACAACAATAAATGAAACATGAGCAGCCAAAGAAACATGAGCAACAGAAAATAAATTATATTTTATAAAATGACATATTTGCAAAAACATATGTCAAATCAGTAGACTCGCAATAAATATTTGTCAAATCGTCACAGCTACAGATTTTTTTAATTATTTTTGAACATTTTCTATATCGGTTCCTAGGCTGAGCCGATATAAAGAGAACTTTTAATAGCAGTTGGTATAAAATGGTATTTGTAATATCCGTTGCTCTACTACATCTATTATAAAAGGGTATTTTTAATAGCGGATTTTTTGTAGAAATCTATATTAAATCCCACACTATTAATACCTGTTACTTCAACTCTTTTACGACACCCCCTATAACACCTTCATATCCGGTATTAAATGTCTTTATTCAACAGATATTAAAACTGAATTTTATAGTTTTGATTATTGGTCCGTTCGACAAATTAACAAATAGCGACAAAAGAGTACAATTTGAATATTAAAAATATAATAACTTCATTTTGAAAGAGTGGTATTGTCGGTGAATTAAATGGCACAATCCAGACACAATGAAGTTAAGCTAAAATACACAAGTCATTTATATTTAATATTACAATATCCACTTTCACTTTCCTCAATATATATAAAGAGTTCCAAAATCATGATTTTTTTTCGACCACTTGTCAATTTTTTTAGTAACTTTCCACATCAGTGAATCTCTCAACACGTACGGATGAACCCTTTTAATTGGCTAATGATGTTGTGGGTCCGGTCCGCCAGGGCTCTGTCTCTTGGATTCCTCAAAGAAAGCTTCTTGATCCCTTAAGTTATTAGCTGATAGAACATGTGGTGCTTCAACAAATGCTTTGTAATTCTCAGCAATAGGTTGAGAAATTGCAGATGAAGCTTCAACTACAGAATTGTGAATTGTCAGTCTTTCAACAATTGGCCGAGATTGTGAACTTGATATTAGTAGGAAGAATAGGAAATAACGAATTGCTATCGTTGGCATGCAATTCTCCATTGATCTTTCCTTTCCTAAGACTTGGGTTGTATTTAGTAGTGTTGGTTGTTGATGTTGACAAAAATTTCTGGTGGTTTTGGGAGTGGTTTTTTCATGGATTTATATACAAAATTTGAGATTCTTTAAATAACAAGTGGTTTAGTGGATTGTATGTAGTGCGTTGTGTTTAGTGTGTCCTACCAGCTACATGGATACAGATGATCATAAATCAATTATAACAGCTCTCTGTTTCTATTATTATCCAATCACAGCTTACTTTTTTGAACAAAGATACTTATTAACTATCAATTCAGAAAGAATATTTATAAACATCTACATAAATATTGTTTGGAGGTCAGTTCAAATGTGGTATACAGGTAGTACCAGGAATGTATATAGTTACTGTAGTTAAATGACAGTGATTATATCATCTCATTAACAAATCATGCAAAAAAGTTGGAATGAAACTTTTGCAATCACCGCTTCAATCCGGATTGATATAATTAAGTACCTTTTTTTTAGTAGGAAGAGTAGGATTCTATGTTAGATCGCTTGAGGAAGATTCAGTTAATCAATGAAGATCGTTGGTCTTTTGAAATGAGTGACAATAATAACATTGATAAAATTTACAACTACGTATCTATTTTAACTTACATTTTCACAACAATACCATATGTGTTTATAGTTTCTAATTCACTAACTATTTATTTTGTTCTTAAGTTTGAAACCTAATATTATTGTTACATGCTATTTTCACTTATAAATATTTGATACTTGTTAGGTTTGCAAAGTCAAATTAACCCGACCCGATACGCTCTTTCGGCCATCTTTTAGTAATCATCATAGACCATTCAATATAAAACCTTTGCAAATTTTGCAAATATATGATATGTATCTAGAGATGGCCGAAAGAGCGTATCAAGTAGGGTTGGTTTGACTTTGAAAACTAACCAGTCACGAGTCGAGTCGGTTTAGGTTTTGACTTGTTCTGATTTATTTAGATCATGTTCAAGTATCAAGTCGAGTCGAGGCCGATTAATTTGGACAAGTTTACACAACAACAAAGCCTTCAATCCCAGACAAATTTAGCTTAAGTTAGAGATGTAACTCAATAAATTGGATTTCATTTCCACGAGAATGACTGAATGTGCTACACAACAACAAAGCCTTCAATCTCAAGTCTATTACAATCCTTGTCATTTTCCTGACTTGGTACATGTTATGTTAAAAAATTACATATTCTTGAACCAGTTTCACTTTTTAAAATTTCAGGCAAGTTGAATGGGTTTATTCAAGTTGAGTGACATTATGTTCTTAAATTGTTATAAAACAGGTCAACTCGGATTTGGGTATTGTCAAGTCTGGCCTAATAAAAATAAGATGACATTGTGACTCCTATCAAAATGACGGCACATTGACTCGAATCTGTCAAACCAGATCTTCTACCGCGCAACACAAACACTGTGCGTGCTGCGCAATAAATCTCAGCCTTTGATTTACATCGAGATTCGTGCAAGTTAAACTTTATAATATCAGACCCTACAGCACAGAAAATCATGAACGTCCGTTAGTGTTATGCGGCAAAGAATCCGCGTCCCGAATCTGTATGCTGATAACGGTAGTTTGACGCCTAAAGCCCGTTATGGAAATTGACTAGGTGTACGTGGTTTCATAGGATATCCCCTAATTGTTTGTAATGGAACTTTACCGTTAAGTCCGAGATAGGCTTAACAAGTACATAAAAAAGAGAAGATCAACAAATCAAAGAAGAAGAAAAAAAGGGGAAAGGAAAAAGAAACGGGAAAGCGAATTGTTGAACAGCACTTACACTTGGCTATAATAATATTTGAGCTGCAAGTTTGAAACAACAAATGGGGACTTGATTAAGTGTTAGATGCATCAACAAGGAAAAAGTACAAAAGTGTTTTTCCTCGTCATGTGGCAGTTCAATAGCAGGTGGAAACAGCCAATGCAAGAGATTTCTTTTTTTCAGTTCTGATTATATAAGCCTGGTGGTACAGATAGCAATCTACATCTGTGTAAATATTGACACACAACTATGTTAACAAACCAACAGATTCCTTAATCAATTACAAGTTGAAAGAGATGGAGAATTTGGTGGGAACACGCCAAGAAGGCAATAACTCACAAGAACAAATCTTGAAGATGGCAGAATCTATGCATTTTTAAACTATGGACCATACAATTTATAATAGTTGATATGGAAACAAAGATTGCAGACAAACAGAAGCTTGACACATCAATTTTATATCAGCTTTATGCGATGGTATGAAGCATAACTGAACAATACAAATAAATCAACTTGTGTACTTCCTCTGTTGGGTGCATGTAGTCTACTTCTGTACATCAATAACCTTTTCCATTCTTCTTTCCAATGGACTAAAATATTTGTAGTTGTCTTTGTAAAAAAGAAACTCTTGTTCTTAATTTCTTATATGGTCATTAAACAGCTATGCATAGAAATCATTCTGTGAAGTATTTACACTATGAACTGCTTATACATCGACAAATTTCCTTCTGGCATTGGCCTTGTAAAAGTATCTGATTTAGAATATCATGCAACCAGCACCAAAAGGAACTTCACAATTAAGAACTAAAAGAATAATATCAATAAGTAAATAATAAAAAACAAGATCATACAAGTGCATTGAGAAGTAGCAAACTAGTCTGGGAGGGTAGGCAGTCTCACCACACCATTCTGTGATCCATCTGTATCATTTTCTTCATTGTCACTTAAATCCCCAAAGTCTAGTTCATCTTCCCGAGTACCAATTTCAACAGGGAGAATCCTCAGGCACACATGGGGATCCCGCCTGACAGTTTCCCACTTGAGCTGGAAGCCTTTAATCAGTTCTATCTGAGCAGAAATAATGGCTTCACATCTTGGGAGCAACAGCACGTGCTCTCCTTTCGGTATAACAGTTTGTTCTATAGCCAATCTTGCCTCCTGGCAAATTAACATCAAGGTATATCCAAATTAGTTTAAATAGTGAAAATTTAGGTGGTTGAATTTTGCATTCAGAGGATTGCCCAATAAAATAATAAGCAAAATGTGCTAATAACAGACAAGAATTTTACATAGTGAGGGGATTTGAAATTCACTAGTCAATCTTTTAGCTAACATGGAAATTAGACCCTGAGCTTTTGCATTTTGTCGATATGACAACTTTTTTTGTATTTTCTTTTTCTGTTCAATAAAGACACAAACATTGAACAATATATAAATAGTTTCAACTTTAAAGGACCAATATCAGACATTCCTCTAACCCTTTGTCTTGGCTTCATTTTACTTTTATCTCCATTTGCAAGGAGGAATGGTTTTTCAACAGTTACTTTTGACTGAGGATAGGAAAAACATAAAAACTAACTAGAGATTCTTGGATGCAAAAGAAAATGAAAAAGCAATCAGTAGGAGAACTCTGCAAAACAGTTGAGAAAAGTAACATGCACCTCTAAAGCATCAGCCTTTTCAGAGGGACTCACTTCAAATGTGTCTCCAAGACTCCAATTACATGATAATTTATAAGCACATGTACTGCCTTCCTGACTAGTCAGTGTGTTTGTCTGAAAGTATAGAATTAAACTGAAACAACATAAAACTAACAGAACTTATAGAATGAGAATATGAAATATGATAGTATAGAACATCTTTCTTACCAGTAAGGGTGGCAATGTTCGAGTATGGTCAGGTTCACATAATTATTTTTTCAAAAAAGAAATATATTAGGATCTGGGTGTGGCCTGACAGAGACACTGGCTGGAACCAAATCCTAACAAATCTTGTCAGATCAGCTTGACAAGGTGTATTGCTGCCAGATTAAAATATTTGCTGGTTTCAGAATTTGAAATCCTAGCAGAGTTAGTCCCTCTTGGCTCTTTTACTGTCTAAGATGTCTTGATGGAAAATATGGTAAAATATAAAAAATAAATAAAATACATGTCAGAGCCAAATGGTCGGAGAGTTGGTACTGAGACTAGCATGTGGTCAAGAAAGAGATCCTGAAACAGACCAAAGCAGTTAAAAATCTGTATCAGCTAGGTCTAAGATGTCAGAGCCAAACAGTCGGAGAGTTGTTACCGAGACTAGCATGTGGTCAAGAGAGAGATCCTGAGACAGACCATAGCTAAATCAGCTATTAAAATATTTGTTGGTTTCAGAATTTGGAATCCTAGCAGAGTTAGTCCCTCTTTGGCTCTTTTATGGTCTAAGATGTCTTGATGGAAAATATGGTAAAAGATATAAAAATAAATAAAATACGTGTCAGAGCCAAACAGTCGGAGAGTTGGTACTGAGAATAGCATGTGGTCAAGAAAGAGATCCTCAAAAAGACAAGCTTTAAAAAAAATCTGTATCAGTTAGGTCCAGTCTGGTAGGCTCATTTCCGTATGGGTCATCAAACTAAACCCAGTTCAGTCAAAAACTGCAAGCCCAAACTTGTAACATGATCCACCATAATATATATATCAACAATAGCTTTGTTTTTCGTCACTAATTTCATTTTTGCTTAGAATTTCAAACAACTACAAGTTTCAGTTAAGACCTGGACTAGTGCATTTGCTATTAGGAGCACTCTAATGGAGGTCAATGGAAGAGCAAATGCAGTGAACCTCTGCTATTAAGTTTTCCAAATGTTATGCCACCTTCAAATTTGGAGTTTAATTTTGTGTAACCAGGTAACTTGTCTTACCATTTCCCGCCCCTTTCCCTCCAAACATGGAGCACAACCAGTAGACTACATATCAGAAAGTCTAAAAAAAATTACCTTTGTTACAAAAATTGGGAAAACTCCGCCTATGTTTTACATAGCCGGTCCCAAGCCTGGAAAGGAGGAGGGTTGTGATAGGCTTGGCGAACCAACGTAAAAATTCAGCCAATCTTATGGAAATGAAATCCAATATGGACTTCATTTCTAGCCTACCCCAACTTGCTTGGGACAAAAGGCTTTGTTATTGTTATTGTATTGTTATTGTTGACGAAAATTGGGATTGCTCGAGACTTTGCAATTGCTTCAAAGTGTTGATTTTTCTTAACCTTTAACCTTTGCAGACAAAGCAAGCGCTGCATCTGCCTAGTTGATGTCATCAGTTGTTCTTATTACTTCAGCCATCCCCAGCTGAGTGACTGCCTCAGACACATTCTTCTCAGAGATCTAGAAAACTGCTCAACATAACTCATAGGGCTTGTGGTATGTGATATAGACCTCAAGGAAAAATATTCAGATAAATGATAATCTTTCCAAGATCAGCTTTTAACCATGAATCATTGGTTTCACAATTGCAACAAATTCATGTCACAGGGGTGTTTGGTGGTTTGGACAACATGAATTTCCTCAATTTTTCACAAAAATTATTAGTGAAATTTGATTCGTGGTAAGAAAATAATTTTTTTCCTGCGCTACTACTTGAACATTATTATGGAGGGCATTTATGTATAATTTATCTAACAAAAGAAGCTTCCCAAAAGCTTCAACACATGAAACTGTTATTACCTCACCCATAAGCATACACCAGCAATTCTTTGTCATGAGATCTCTCCTTTCTTAGAGGCTCATGCTCCAATGGAGCACCATTTGTGACATGTGATTTGAAACCTCTTTTGATGTAAAATTCCACAGTTTCTCCTTTACTTCAAAAAGTATAAGACCTCTCCGAGAGGATGTAAGCAACAGATACAATTTTATAAGATCACCACTGGAGATTGTATCTAACTATAAACCCATAATATAAATAGATAGATAGATACCTTAGAGGTGGCATGGAGGATGTCTTAAGCTGAGATGGGCCGGTCGGCGGTCAGAGAGGAAGAGCTTGCTGGAGGGGAAATGGGCCATGGGGCGGCGGCCCAAATCCAGGACAATCTCAACCAATTCATTTCCCTCCGGATGACCTGCCACACGCTGTCGTATCTCGTTTGGTAGCAGCTCTAACAATCTCCCAATGTCATCAAAATCATCACTTACTTCCACAGAGCCGGAGAGGGGAGAGTCTTTGCTGTCGTCTGGGAAGGGAAATGAGGAGGTGGGCCCTGATAATACTTTTAGTATTAATCGTAGGGTCACTAGAGAGAACCGAAAATTTGAGCGGAAGTCTAACCTTGTTTCATGCTTTGAAGTTGTCAGAATTGATGCGATGGTCCTTCTTCTTTTGTCCTCTTTGCGGTGTCTCTACGAGGTCTTTCAAGAGAGTTAGTCTATTGTTGTCAATTTTCCTTTGTCCTTGACTCGACAACGTTCTTGCAGAATCCGATGGAGAGACTCTACAAGATCACTCATTCTCTTCTCTTTTCTTTTCTCTTGTACTTAGAGTAATTTTCTGTTATGGCCTTTTTTGAGAGAGGTTCAGTGAATAGAGACTAATCACTTGGGGACTAGGTGCATGTTAGAATGGATGCATGGTAATTATGCAATTCAGTCCATCAATAAATTACTAATTATCAACTATAATTTTTGCACATTGAATGATCATTTTCTATAACACTTTATATCCATATATAAATATACTTTATTCATCACTTGATTATGGATATTAATGACATATAATTAATATATAATTGTATAACACGTAAGTCCATAAACTTGTCGTTTCATATGGCGTCCCATATGACACGTACGATTGTAAAATCCAACAGCCATGTGGCAGAGGAAGGCAGTGGAGGGTTTGGGTGTAGATGAGAGGGATGGAGAGAGTGCGAAGGGGAAATGAATGGATGCAGGAGAAAGGGAGAGAGGGTGAAAGTGAGAGGAGGGAGAAAGAGAGGCGGAGGAGAAGCATCGGAGGTGAAAGGGAAGAAGAGATTTATCGTTCTTCCTCACTTTCCCAGGCAAAAGGAAACATGGGATTTTGGTTTGGATGGAGGGAAATGAAGAATTTTTTTGCCTCATCCTAAAAAAAGAATAATATGTATAATTCTGATTTTAACTTTTCACAAATATTTTTTTTGGATAAAGGCTAATTCAAATTGGATAGCCTGCTTTTATTACTTTTCGAAAGCAAAGTCCTTACAATATTACAAAGTAGAGTATATCAGAAATATACTCATAAAATTGAAAAAATAACAAAAAAGTGTAAATTTTAATCTCCTATACCGTAAACTATCCTTTTGGCTCTAGTAAAGGCTTGTCCCAGCTTTCGGTACCATACCAATAACCACTACCTTGGACAGACACCAACATAGACGAGAAACATATCCTTAGTTCTTTTTAAGTACTTAAGGATATTCTTTGCAGCTTTCCAATGCTTCTTGCCTGGATTAGCCTGATATCTACTCGTTACACTCAAACCATACGAGACATCAGGGCGAGTGTGCACCATGGTGTACATTATAGAGCCTATAGCCGAAGTGTATGGCACTATATTCATTATGCTTCGCTCATCAGTTGTCGAATGACACAGAGTCTTGCTAAGTTATGCACCATGATTCATTGGCAGGAATCCTTTCTTAGAATCTTGCATGCTAAATCTATTTAGCACTTTGTCAATGTACGTGCTTTGACTTAAACCTATAAGTCTCTTTGATCTATCGTGATAGATCTTTATGCCTAGTATATAGACAATCTCACCCAAGTCCTTCATCGAGAAAACTTTCTTTAATGAAGACTTAGCTTGTTGCAACAGAGGAATATCATTTCCTATTAAGAGCATGTCATCTACATATAAGATTAGAAAGACAATGGAACTCCCACTAGTTTCATGTACACATGGTTTTTCTTCGCATCTGACGAAGTCAAACTTTTGACTTATTCGTCAAATCGAAGATTTCAACTTCGTGATACTTGCTTCAGTCCATAAATGGACTTAAGAAGCTTGCACATATTTCCAGCATTTTTTGGATCCTCAAAACCCTCAAGTTGTGTCATGTACACATCATCTTCTAAATTTTCATTTAAGAAGGCAGTTTTGACATTCTTTTATCATATTTCATAATCTTGAAATGTGGTAATTGCTAGGAGTATCCGAATTGACTTAAACATAGCTATGGGCAAAAAAGTTTCATCATAATCAACTCCCATAATTTGTTTGAAACTTTTAGCTACAAGCCATACTTTGTATACAGTCATATTACCATTCATGTTTGTTTTTATTTTAAAACCCACTTGTTAGTTATGAGTTTCGCCCCAAGCGGTACAACTAGGTTTCTGACCGTGTTGTCATACATAGACTGTATTTCATATTTCATTCTCTCCAGTTATTTATCAGAGTCAGGCCTATCTATTGCTTTCGCATAGGTCAGAGGATTTTCAGCATCAAACACCGAGACTTCATGCAATCCTAAGTACCTTTCGGATGCATGGACTGTCCTTGTTGACCTACGTAGCACTTTTCTTCGGGCTGTTGAAATTGATTCACAACTATTTGCGCATCTAATTCTACTTCAACTTGCGTCGAAGTACTTGAGCTCGGGACTAAAGCCTCTTTCACAATTACTTGTGGATTTGGTTCTTCCAAATGTTCATTAGCCGATGTATCAAGTGGTGGGTTTATCTGATTTGGTTCAAATATATTATTGTGTGATGTATCTTGAATTTCTTCAAGTATTACATTACTCCCACTACTTTCTTTTGCGAGAAACTCGTTCTCCAAAAATATACCATGATGAGCAACAACTATTTTGTTCTCAGATTGATAGTAGAAGTAATATACTTTTGTTTCCTTAGGATATCCTACGAAAAAATATTTGTCAGCTTTGGGATCAAGTTTGTCGGAGGTCGGGCGTTTGACAAATACTTCGCAACCCCATATTTTAAGATAAGACATATTTGGAGTTTTTCCAAACCATAACTCATACGGAGTCTTTTCTAGTGACTTAGATGGAACCATATTTACTGTTTGTGCGGCAGTTTCTAGTATGTGCCGCCAAAATGATTTTGGAAGAGTGGTGTTACTCATCATGAAACGAACCATGTCAAACAGAGTTCGATTCCTTCTCTCAGAAATATTGTTCCACTGTGGTGTCCCTGAAGGCCTGAGTTGTGAGATTATCCCACATTCCTTTAAGTATGTTTCAAACTCAAAACTCAAGTACCCGCCACCACGATCCGATCATAAGGCCTTAATACTTTTGTTTAATTGATTTTCTACTTCAGTCTTGAATTCCTTGAACTTATCAAAGGATTCAGACTGATGTCTCATTGAACAGACATAACAGTATCTACTGTAATCATCAGTAAATGTGATAAAGTAAGAATAATCATTGCTTGCATTAAGTACTAATAGGTTCACATACATTAGTGTTTATAAGACCTAATAAGTCACTTCCCTTTCGCCTCTTTTGGAGAAAGACGCTTTGATCATTTTTCCACGTAAACAAGACATGCACGTGTTATTTGATTCAAGATCAAATTCACCAAGAAGTCCAATATGGTGCAACTTCTTGATGTGTTTCGCGTTTATATGACCAAGACGACAATGCTACATGTAAGTCGTACTTTCATGAGATGTTTTTGAGTCGTTTATTTATGTTGAACACATGTTTATCCATTTCCAGCATATATAAACCATTCATCATACAGGAGGATCCATAATATAAATCATCTTTATATATTGAACATCTATTGTTCTTTATAACAAAAGAGAAATCATTTGCCTCTAAACATGAGACCAAAATGATGTTTCTGAAAATGCTAGGAACAAAATATACATTTTCAAGTTCCATTACAAGTCCGCTGGACAAATATAATTCCATACTGCCGGCTGTCACAGCTGCAACTATGATATGTTTCTAACTTGGAGTTGTACTTTCTTGTTATGTAGTTTTCTTCCATTCTTTAGTGCATGTATTTTCGAACAAATATGAGCACATGATCTGATATCTAATACCCAATCATTAACAGAAGTAACTGTTGGGATTTCATGTGTAAGTTCAAGATGACGAAAATTAAAATTTTTGCCTCTATTTAACTCAATACACAAAGGATCTTATTTATATAACATTGCAAGCAATATTACACTATGACATTTCATCGAACACCTCTTGTGCATCAACAAAACAGAAAATAACACATTTATTTCTTGCACAAGAGTGGATAAAAGTTTATACCTAAAGAGATTGTCAAATCTCTTTGTAGAGAGGAGTCGATTCCTCTTCTAGGTCTTTTGAAAACTGTCGTCTTCCTTCTTCGGCCATGGAAGCACCCTTGTCTCTTGGTTCACCTTGAACCTAAACAACGACCTAAAGCATCCTTAGATAGATGGATGTAGAGGTTAGAGCTTAGATTCAACCACTTAGATCTTCAATCTTCAATGAACAAGCTATTTCATTTGGTGGCTAAACCTTGCAAGAGAAGTGAAAGAAGAACAATGGAGTTTTTCTTTCTACACACAAGAGAGAGGAAATAAGGGTTACTATTCACGGTTACTATTCATCTCATTGTGGGAAGAGAGAGAAAAAGTCATTTTTCATCTCAAACATACCTCTTTATATAGCCAAGCCCTAGGACAATACTTGTGTTAATTATTTACACAAATGGCTATGATTACTCTCTTGTTATTCCCTAATCATATTTTGCAAGGATTTAATTTATGAGTAAATAATATTACTATATTATTCTAATATGAATTAATTTATTATTCTTATAATGCTCTCAAACATTATACAAAATAATATTCACATATATTCTCATAAATTTATTTTATGATCTAAGCATGTCATTTTACATGACATATTACTTTAACATTTTATCACATGCATTTTAACTCATACATTATGAGATTAAATACATCATTCAAAATGTAAAATACTTGTTGTTTCTGTTCAGTTGGTGTGACCTTACAGAGGATCTACGTCATCTTGGGATATAATATAAAATATTTTATATTATGGACTATAAGAGGTTCTATCACTACATTATAGTCTCCCAAATGACATAGTCGTTACGTGCTTGATCCACTTAATTCGTGTCTATCCTTGTCTCATGATATTTTAAATAATATGCAAAATAGGATCGTGTCATTTTTGCATTATATTATTTTCTTGGTCTCTCAAGTGAATTATAAGTATAACTACATCAGTTATATTGCATGCAATATAATTTCACTTTACCAAGGGGCCCAGTAATATCGTAACTCAAATAATTGAGGGACAATAATAATATTGACATATAAATTTCTCCCGCACAAGTTGTACATAACGAATTACTATATTATTCCAATCATTTGAATGGACTTTAATAGTAATCACATTATATACTTCTCATGTGAAAAACTTACATGTCTCATATATAAGATTCAAAGACACATTGGAAACATTAATGACACAAAACTAATCCATATAATGCTCCATCTAGTTAGGTCATGTTCAGTATATAAAGAATCACCATTTTATATACTCATGTCATTGAATGATAATCACTTATCAACATTTATAGAACTACAATGTACTTTCAATTGACATGACAACCTTCATGGTAAATAATGTTCCCTTTAATTACCACGATTGTGAACATATTTAGGATTATATGTTTTCATCTAAAGAGTTCTATGGTTCAAGACCATGAGCATCTTCTTGAACGCTTCTAAACATATAACATATCAATCTCAAGGAACATAAATGTATAATAACATTTAAAATCATAAACAATTCATAAATTCGTTATAAAAAAAAATAACTTTCAAAACACACAACCTTCAGTCTCCCACTTGTTTTTAAAGTTTCTTATATGCATAAACTCTAAAAAGAGAGAACCCTTTCAATTTAGTTTTCAAGTCATTCTCCATGATCTTGTAGAATCATGGACTCGAAATGAATTTCGTTCTTGGCTTACGATAAAAGCGTTTTCAAGGAATCAGCTATGTTGTTGTTTGTGTCTACCCATATTAATATAATTTTTCCTTTGTCTATAAAGTCTCGAGTCACGAAGTACTCTCTATCATGTACTTTGTCTTATGATGTGATATTGGCTCCTTGATTTGCATAATAGATGCACTATTGTAGCAAAACAACTCCAAGGATCCTTCACATGACAAGACAGCACTAAGTTTCTTAGGATACTTCTTTATCCATTCTTCTTTGCTTGCCTCTGCGGCCGCCATGACTTCCGCTGAGGTGATTGAGTTTGTCATAGTTGATTACTTCCAACTATGCTAACTCGCTTCACCACCAATCAGAAGAAGGACGTATTTAGATTGATCATCTGGATCAGTTATAAAACTAGCATCAGTGTAGTCTTCTACAATGAGCTCTCTTTGACCACCAGAGACAAGAAACTTATTCTTGGTCCTTTTTAGGTACCTAAGAATATTCTTGTCTGCAGTCCAATAATTAGGAGTAGATGAAGTCTAATGATGACTTGTCATTCTTAGAGCATACCCGACATCCAGTCTGCAAGCCATAACATACATGATGCAATCTATGACTGATTCATAGGAAACATTCTTCATGCATTTTATGTCTTTGTGTGTTGTGACAAATTGTAACTTGCTAAATTGCACAACACTTTTATTGACACATTTTCCTTCTTGAAATTTCCCATACGGAATCTTTCCAAGATTTTGTCAATTTAAACTTTTTGACTTAGGCCAATGAGCTTGTGAGGACTATCTCTATATATCTTAATCTCTAAGACATATTGAGCCTCATTCATGTCTTTCATTGAAAAAAACATTATTTTCAATGAGCTCTTTGTTTGCTTCATCAAAGATACTTCATTCTTCATTAACAATATGTCATCGACATGCAAGATCTAGAGCTACATATGACTCCCACTAACCTTCTTGTATACTCAAGGTTTTTCCTTGTTTTGAATGAATCCATGAGTTTTAACCTCTTCATCAAAGCGCTTGTTCCACATCCTCAAGGTTTTTCTTGTATACTCAAGGTTTGGAGTGCGTGACCCCAAAAATACAAAGATAGCTATGTTTGGTACATCATTGAACAAACCATATCAATCAAGGTTCGATTCATTCTCTCAGAAACACCATTTCACTGTGAGGTTTTGGGTGGAGTGAGTTGTGGTATGATACCACACTCTTTCAAGTATGTACTAAACTCATTACTCAAGTATTTGCCTCCACGATCAATTCGTAGGACTTTAATTCTTTTGTCAAGTTGATTTTCTACTTCATTCTTGTATTCTTTGAATTTTCTAAAGAATCCATTCTTATTCTTCATAAGATACACATAGTCATATTGACTATAATTATTTATGAAGATAATGAAGTACATATAACCAACTCTTGCACTCTTATTCATAGGATCACATACATCGAAAATGTATGAATTTCAATAAGTCGTTTGTCTTTACACCTTTACCATTTAACGATGATTTGGTCATCTTTCCTATTAAACAAGATTTCACATTATTGATTACAAGCATGAATAAATCATTCCCATATAATGAGCAAAGAGATGTGCCTCACACAACTCTCGCTTATTTATGGCCTAACAACGAATTCATGTTGAGTAGTTAACAGACATGAGCAAGTCATTTCCACATTATGAGTAGAAAGTTGTGCCTCACACAACTCTCACTAATTCATGGCTTAATAACAAAGTCATGGTTGGTAGTTAACAAGCATGGATGAGTCATTTCCACATAATGAGCAAAGAGATGTGCCTCACACAACTCCCACTCATTTTTGGCCTAATGACGAATTCATGCAATTTTCACAATTTCTAGCAATTAAGATCACACTCATGTTTATTCTCATTTACTAGCTTAAAGTGGATAAAATGTGTTGCTTGTTTATATGGCCAGGACATAGTGCCATAAAAAGTGTTTTATTCGTATGTGACATCTTAAGTATCTTGTTATTGACATTCAACATATGTTTATCCTTAACTAAACAAAGTATCATTTATTAGAAATGATAACATTTGTATAAACATGATAACATTTGTATAAACATGATAAACATCCTTTAAATTTAAATATAAACCACTAGACAATTGTAAGTTGAGGGTGCCGAGTATAATCACATATATACTTGCACCATTACCAACTTTCAACACAACCTCTCATTTCGAGAGTGATCTTTATCCCTCAGTGCATTCACATTATAAACTAAGTGAGCACAGGATTCAGTATCATTACCGAATCTTGGATCATCGTACTAAATTTAAATTTAGTTCAATAACAAGTATGCATTGGGATGCTTGCTTTCAACCTTTGCCTCTATCCAAGTTATTCTTGTACTTGAGGCAATTCATTTTGAAATGTCCTTTCTCGTGGCAATAGAAGCGCTATATGTTAGAGTTTGGAGAGTCCTTCTCCTTACTTCTCTTGGATGTGCTCTCTTGAGCTCCTCCATCCTTTGCCATTGAGTAAGAGATGCATCTTACTTGTCTTTCTCTTTCTATTGCCTTTGTTCTTAGCAATCATCTTGCTTTTTGACACGATAGTTAAGACATATTTCTCATTTGTCCTTTTTTTTATGTCATTAGCAAGGGGGTGTTTTATAACCATAGAAAACAAAATTAGGAGGTATAGACAGCTATAAAATTCATTAAGGGTATATTGTTGTTCATGAATAAGAATTTGTACTAACAAAATATTTAAAGTTTGTCTGTTTTGTTAGTCACACAAGACCCCTTTCAAATAAATAGACCTCATCCAAATATTTGTCAAGGTAGGTAATCATTTACCAATCATATACTTTTAAGTAAAACTTAACCTTATGACTCTTGTCGTTTTCATTAAGAAAGAATAATTCAACTTCTTAATAAAACTCTCTTTCCTAAAACTCAAGCCTAGATCTTGGTGATTTGTTAAGAAAACTCATTTTATTGGACAACAAGAATGAATGAGTTATTTCCACATAATGAGCAAAAGATGTGCCTCACACAACTCCACTCATTTTTGGCTTAATAACTAATCCATGCAAGTTCCACGATTTCTAGTAATAAGAGTCACACTCATGCTTATCTCCGACTACTAGCTTAAAGTGGATAAAATGAGAAGAAAAGATACTCTTACATTTTTCATGGACATAGTGAAAATATGACTTTGATAATTTTGGTAGGGCATGTATTCATCCAAACAATACTTAGCCTAACAATATAAATTATCTAACATATTCATAAAATAAATAAGCTGTGTGGGTTGTATGGCTTCCGCTTGCATTCTTGTAGCTTCATCAATCATCTTCAGAAGGAATACATCTAAGCTACTAAAACCCACCAAATTTTCAATCTACTTTGAAGTTATTCTAAAGCAAAATGAAAAGTACATCTAGGATAACCCTAATTTAAAATCCTATGTGGTATGCAAGCCAAGAATGAATTAATACATGAATGACAACCTAACATCATTGCCATAATTTAATTATTACAATTAATTAATAATGACACCTTAGGCCGCAATTACACACATTCATACATATCATTCATTACAACACACAAGACATTGGAAATCTTGAGCCATACAAACCCACAATCCTCCTGCAAAACAGGGTTAGTATACAAGTATAATCTCACTGCACTATTCAATCTTGTTTAGTTATGTCCATATCTCTCAAGTTATTATTTCATCTAAATTATTTTAAATCCCAAAAATAATCTCAATAGAATAAACATTTATCAATTAAATGTCATTCTCTATGACTTTTAAGTTATTCCCACATGGCGAGCAAAGAGAAGTGCCTCACACAACTCTCACTCACTTATGACCTAATACAAAACAAGTCATGCTTGATTGCCCTTTTAGAAAGTCAATTATTCAATAAAACAAACATTTATCATTTAAATGTTATTCTATATGATTCATTTAAGAATCTCCAATATTCTCTAATGACTTTTAGAAAACATAAATTGACTTGTTTGTTCTTAATCATCATTATTGTTAATTGAAATTTTAAATTTTAATTCTATCACTTTCAATCATACTTGGATGAGTCCTAACACAATTTTTTTTTTTACAAAACAAATCATTGTGCAACAATAAATTTCACAAAAATGAAATTTCAGAAACTGTCTCCAGTTTCAACCTGCTGCGCACCAGTCAGTGTTTTCTATGTCAAAAAATGTGTCTTTCGAATTAAAATTCAAGCCATACATTTCTGAAAACTAGATTTAAGTACCTTTCTATATGTACAAAGATATACAGAAAATAGTTAACCATTTGTGAGAAAAAACATATTTTAATCCAGGATTCCAGATCTGGAAATCAGATTGTTGTCACCTCTGTAGTTTGTAACTTTACAAAAAATCCGTAATACTTTTGTATTACAAAATATAGTTTTCTAGAAACAAGACTTCATCATCTTTCTAATGATAGGTAGCATGTACGAATCCATTCATCCAAATTTGAGATATGCTATTTTGAATCTCAACAAAACAGAAAACTGGACACAGAAATTCCAGCACTGTACTCGTTTTTCTTATTTTTGTTTACCTTAATAAAACTGTTTAAACTCCATATTTTATTTTAGAATCTTTATCCACACATCATAAACTAATGTAGGAATTTTTAGATTCACAAAAAATCGTGATTCAAAAATTACCAAAGTGATTAAATGTCTTAAGAACCCAAAAGGGACAGATTTATGAACAAAAACTTGAAAGATAAGTAACTAAACACTTGTGCACTTAATTTAGCACTAATTAAATAGTCTAATTGCTATACAATAAGCCTAAGCTCTGATACCACTGTTGGAATTTCATGTGTAAGTTCAAGAGGACGAAAATTAAAATTTTTTGCCTCTATTTAACTCAATACACAAAGGATCTTATTTATTAACAATTGCAAGCAATATTACACTATGACATTTCATCGAACACCTCTTGTGCATCAACAAAACAGAAAATAACACATTTATTTCTTCCACAAGAGTGTATAAAAGTTTATATCTAAAGAGATTGTCAAATCTCTTTGTAGAGAGGAGTCGATTCCTCTTCTAGGTCTCTTGGAAACCGTCGTCTTCCTTCTTCGGCCATGGTAGTACCCTTGTCTCTTGGTTCACCTTGAACCTAAACAACAACCTAAAGCATCCTTAGATAGATGGATGTAGAGGTTAGAGTTTAGATTCAACCACTTAGATCTTCAATCTTCAATGAACAAGCTATTTCATTTGGTGGCTAAACCTTGCAAGAGAAGTGAAAGAAGAACAATGGAGTTTTTCTTTCTACACACAAGAGAAGGAAAATAAGGGTTACTATTCACGGTTACTATTCATCCCATTGTGGGAAGAGAGAGAAAAAGTCATTTTTCATCTCAAACATACCTCTTTATATAGCCAAGCCCTAGGGCAACACTTGTGTTAATTATTTACACAAATGGCTATGATTACTCTCTTGTTATTCCCTTAATCATATTTTGCAAGGATTTAATTTATGAGTAAATAATATTACTATATTATTCTAATATGAATTAATTTATTATTCTTATAATGCTCTCAAACATTATATAAAATAATATTCACATATATTCTCATAAATTTATTTTATGATCTAAGCATGTCATTTTACATGACATATTACTTTAACATTTTATCACATGCATTTTAACTCATACATTATGAGATTAAATACATCATTCAAAATGTAAAATACTTGTTGTTTCTGTTCAGTTGGTGTGACCTTACAGAGGATCCACGTCATCTTGGGATATAATATAAAATACTTTATATTATGGACTATAAGAGGTTCTATCACTACATTATAGTCTCCCAAACGACATAGTCGTTACGTGCTTGATCCACTTAATTCGTGTCTATCCTTGTCTCATGATATTTTAAATAATATGCAAAATAAGATCGTGTCATTTTTGCATTATATTATTTTCTTGGTCTCTCAAGTGAATTATAAGTATAACTACATCAGTTATATTGCATGCAATATAATTTCACTTTACCAAGGGACCCAGTAATATCATAACTCAAATAATTGAGGGACAATAATAATATTGACATATAAATTTCTCCCGCACAAGTTGTACATAACGAATTACTATATTATTCCAATCATTTGAATGGACTTTAATAGTAATCACATTATATACTTCTCATGTGAAAAACTTACATGTCTCATATATAAGATTCAAAGACACATTGGAAACATTAATGACACAAAACTAATCCATATAATGCTCCATCTAGTTAGGTCATGTTCAGTATATAAAGAATCACCATTTTATATACTCATGTCATTGAATGATAATCACTTAATCAACATTTATAGAACTACAATGTACTTTCAATTGACATGACAACCTTCATGGTAAATAATGTTCCCTTTATTTACCACGATTGTGAACATATTTAGGATTATATGTTTTCATCTAAAGAGTTCTATGGTTCAAGACCATGAGCATCTTCTTGAACGCTTCTAAAGATATAACATATCAATCTCAAGGAACATAAATGTATAATAACATTTAAAATCATAAACAATTCATAAATTCGTTATAAAAAAAATAACTTTCAAAACACACAACCTTCAGTAACAACATTAACTTTAACAATAAATATACCTGAGGATGAAGGTTTGGAAACATTTTTCGACTTCAAGTATGCCAGTTACTTTGGGTAGTTCCTCTTCCAGTGACCTTTCGCTTTGTAGTAAAAGCAGTCAAAGGTAGCAGAAACCTTTACCTTGGAAGGATTCGATTTAAGAATCTTTTTCCCTTCGCCCTTGTATTTTGGAGCCACTTTCTTTTGGGCTTTATGATCTTCCTACCACCAGCTTGAATCATGAGGACAGAAGAACTCTTCTTCATGTCATCATCAGCGATCTTAAGCATCCCTTGGAGCTCTTGTCGACTCTTGTCCATTTCCAGCATGTGGTAGTTCATGATGAATCCCGAAAAGCTGGGAGGGAGTGACTGCAAGATAATGTCTGTAGCAAACTCCTTGCTTACTGGAGCATTTAGCTTCTCTAACTGCTCAACATCACTCGTCATACAAAGCATGCGATTGCCGACACTGTCCTCAGTCAACTTGTGACTAAGTAGGGATTTAGTCACTTTAAATCACTCAATACGTGCTTGCTCTTGAAACATGTTCTTGAGCTGTTCTCACATGTCATAGGATTTAGTGTCCATGAATCGACGCTGCAATTCAGGACCCATAATTCCTACCAATAGACTTTGTACATCAAGCTCATCTTCTATGTGCTTATTATACATAGCGACATCCTCTACTTTGTCATTTGCTTTAGGCATAGCGGGGACTGGTGTATTTAAGACATATTCTTTCTTTTCTCACCTTAGTATAATAGTGAGGGTACGAAGCCAATCTGTGAAATTGGATCTGTCTGCTTTCGGTGTTGCTTTCTTGAGTAGGGAGCATAAAGAGAAAGATATTTCTTTAGCCATATTTGTATAACGTAAAAGTAAAGATTTTAGCTTTGTTCATGTAATGTCTTATTCAAATAATAAAACTGCCACTGCAAATTTGTTCTATTTCCTTTTGCAGTAGGTCCAAGATCCATATTTTCATAAACGAACAAGTTAGTTGTTACGCATGACTCGGCCATTAGTTATTTTAGGTAAGCAACCTTGCTAATCACACCTTACTTTGTGATTTTTGGTTTCGTTAAACATCACATGTTTTAACGAATACTTTGCCCCAAGTCCAAAACTGTTTTAGAAATAATTAATAAGTAACCTCACTCTATTTGGTTTGATATGTCGGACATAACCTTCGACCACCAATGTAAAAGGCGACGCTTGCTAAGCAAAACCCGTCAAACCAATGAACATTAATGTGAGGAAGACAGAGTAGGAAGGACATACTACTTAATTAACGGGTTTGTGTTTATGCTTAATAGTGCAAATAATCTTTAAAAGAGGTATGCCAGATAGACAACTGAGAGTGTCCATCTCCAGTCTATCTTTGGCATCAGAACCTTTTTCACATTCTTTGATTTGTTAAGCAGTCAGTTCTTGAAACTGACTTTAGAAATTCTTACAGACACATGAAAGTCGAATGTTAGAAGACAAGCGTTCTTTCATGGTTCTTTGAAAGCGATAAATCTAATTTATACACTTCATATTGGAGTAGTAAAACTATTTTTTACTATATACGAGAGCAAGTCAAGTATATTATTTATCAGTTACTAATTCTTTATTTTGCACCTATGCTTAGTTTCTTATTTATACCAGAATAAGCATATAAATAATTTACATGTTTAAAATTAGACATTCTTTTCGATCCATAAAGTAATTTGGTAACGTGACACAGTTTCTTTTGGGCCAATCATTAGGACATGTAAAAGGGGCTCCCAGGAAAAGACCGGGGGCACGAGGACCACTAGACTCAGTGTTTCCTAGATAGAACCATCTCTTTTATGGTGTGGAAATGATAGTTCATACTAAGGTACTTTATTGCTTCATTACATTGTTCCATGAAATTTACTTATCTGAAGGTTTTCGAAAAAGCGAAAGAGTTACATTTTGCCATTTCAAAAGCATTAAAGCAGTTTGGTAATGTAACAAAGTTTCCTTTGGGCCAGTTACTAGGACACGTAAAATGGGTTAGTCAAAAAGCCAAGATTTTTCTTGACATTAACCTTATCTTTTACGAGTGGAGATTAACAGCTCTTATTCACGTACTTTATTTCTTCATCACATTCTTAGATGAACTTTAACGCAATCAAAAGTTTTAGAAACGAAAACATAAAGAAAGCATAAAATCCTATTTTATCTTTGTTGGTCGAAAAACTGAACCAAGAAAATCTCATTTCTAATTGGTTTGGACTGAAGCTGCAAATATAGGAATTAAACTGATATGCGGTATATGCACATAATTTGCATAAGTTATAATGTTTAGAAAATCAATTAGCGAGAGAGCCTTGAAGCTCTGATACCACTGTTGGGGTTTTGACTGTTCAAACTCGAGTTTAGCTTAAGTGTGAAAAGAACGTAAAACAAAATTTTTACTTCTAACTTAAGCCGAGGATTAAAAGGGGTATGCCAGAAAAACCAAAAGAGAGTTCTTTCTCAAGCATTTCATTGCAAGGACCCTTTAATCCTTTACAGATCTACTCCTTAATTGATTTTCAAAATGTTCTACTTACCAATTAAATGGATTAGTATAACATATTTATACCTTATTTCCAAATTCTGATTGGAATGCAGCCGAGCGACAAGAGCAACTATCAAGGATGATTCGTCTCAGAGTATCAAACGTGTGATACCTCTGTCGGTTATCCACCAGGACTAGCCAAAGAGTGGTTTATTTCTTTTGCCAGAAATACTGTAAATCGCGGTATTCGCAAAAACACTATTCATGAGAAACCGTAAATTAATATTCACGAGAGATCGTAAATCACTATTCACCGAGAAAAAGACGAAAATACTAATCCCGCAATCTGCAGAATAAAATGATAAATCAGATTACTGCGATTCAGGCAAATCACTCTTCACGAAAAATCACTATTTACAAGAACTCATTATTCACAAGGAAAGATGAAAATAAATCTCACGATTCGCAATGTAAAATGATAAATCAAATTACCGCGATCTTCGAAAAATCACTATTCACCAATAACCAAGAAAGAGAGAAACTATCGAATCAATCAAACCGATCGAATACGATACAAGTTAATTAGTAATTTTCTCTTTCACCCTACCCCTCTATTTATAAGAAAATGAGGAGGTGCACCAATTACCGAAATACTACTTAAGCAATTGGCTATTTACAAAAATGTCATTCTAAGGAGGTTCGTTGATTACCAAAATACCCCTTAAGTAATTGGCTATTTACAAAAATGTCATTCTAAGGAGGTTTGCTGATTACTAAAATACCCCTTAAGTAATTGGTTATTTACAAAAATGTCATTCTAAGGAGGATTACCGTAATACCCCTTAAGTAATTGGCTATTTACAAAAATGTCATTCTAAGGAGTATTACTGAAGACTCCTTAAGTAATTGGCTATTTACAAAAATGTCATTCTATGAAGGTCTACATAATTGTTCTGCACAAATATATCTCTTACGGTCTGATTTCAGTACGATTTTATGCAACGCGTCAAATGCATTTATAAATTAACTTTTGTTTTTGCTTGTCATCTCGTATGACATTTACAATTTAATTATATATCATATAATTAATTATAACCATCTTAATATTAATTATAATCAATTTATAATTAATCAATAAGATTCTTCTATTAGCTCCTATACGGTGTGACCCGACAGGGTCTGTGTTATGTTGGTAAATAGAATTCAAAACTCTTTTAACTTCTATAATCACAAAAGGCATCTGGAAGAACACATCTTGACCATCCAATTACACAGATGATATTGTACTGCACAATATCACGATCCAGTAAATTATTTTACTCGTGATAATTCTTTTCTCTCATAGTTATCAGATTAGTTTCAAGGTAGGTTTGTGTCATCCTTGAAAGCTTAATCTTTTCTTGATCCCGAGCATATTATCAAATATAGTTGCTCTTGTAATTATACCGCTAGCAGATAATCTTACTCTATCAAGAGACCCAGTGATACTATAACCTGTATAGAGATACAAGAGACAATAATATTTTTGGTAAATCATCACTTCCTCAGCTAAGTATGTATACCGAAGAGCTACCGTTATGACTGTGTTTTACCGACAACGTTAGATAACAATCACACATACACATCTCTTAGTAGGAAAGATGATTACCTCATACTTTAGAACTTAACACTGAATGAAAACATTTATGACAAGAACACAATTTCATTTAATGTTTCATTCGGGGTTTGTCAAATATCATGTTCCTAGAACATATATCTGTGTGATTAAAATGACATCTCTTGTCAGTGGTTTGTAAAACTTCACCATCTTGTAATCCACACACTAACCTTGTAGCGGTAATATTGGTTTAGTGACTTTTAAGAATATATATCATCTATATTATGAAGTGTCACAATTTCAGTTATTGACTCAAGTCAGTAAAAGAAATGATTCATAAATACAATAATACTCAAGATAACAAAATGACAGTTTATTAATCACTAAATTCATGAACAAAGCTTTATGATAAATTATCGTATTATTGACTTCTAGATTATTACAAACTAACAAATGATTCAGTATTACGGCCGATGAGGAAGATGTATACCCGATTAGGGGTTACCTGAAGGCTAATGAGGATGATACGTTAGTCGATTACAAGAGGTGGTACGAGAATTATCAGGAGGAGGATGATCGCACGACTATCAACTTACCTACCATTCACTAGTTAGCCATTTTATCAATAACATACTCACCATCAAGACCAAATTCAAAATCAAAATGAAAATATATGCAATCTTTTTGCTCTGCTATCTTATATCGAGGGATAGAGTGATAAACATATTCTATTTTATTTTGAGTCATATGCATACCGCAAGCCGTGTCAAGAACATGCACCTATCCTATGGCCACCTTCTCCAAAGAATACTTCATTTAATGAAATTCGCCTACCGGATAACCATTCATAGTGTCATAATATGACCAACTTAAGAGATTGCATGTCTAAGATGAGTTGGATCAAGCAAGACCGAATGTGACATCCTAGTGAGACTCCAATCAATGAGTGGATTATGGAGTCTAATGTCATACCGAATCAATATATCGACCCAAATGTGCAACAACCACCACCTCAACCCGAGAACCAATCAGATTATCAACCTCCACCATTCATGCCTGATTTCTCATTTGAGCATGGATCGAGCACTTATCCACCAAGGTACAACTATCACTCAATTGATCTGTTACTCGCTTTTACATCTGATACCCAAGAGGAAGGAGTGGTTTCTCTCTTCCAATAAATGTATCAAATGCACAATGAGTTGAGCTCCTTCTACACTTATTCTCAAGGTGAATTTGGATTTATCAATCAACTAATTGATAATATTGAGCTAAGACACAATGATGTTGAGAGCTTTCATCACCAAATTCAAGCCAATTGGTATAATGAATTAGGCTATTGGAATGTGCCAAGTGAAAATGTCAATGTGAATTTTGGTACCGCACCAATGTACCACCCGAACATACCAATGAGAGAAAAATATGAAGATATATATTGAGGACGACACTCAAGTTGAATGTGATGGAGGCAGCAATGATGATGAAGGAGAAGGTGAAGGCAAAGAGTGAGAGGAATAATCGCATTTTATTACTCTTTCTTTAAAAAAAATGTTTTTATGCTATGCTCTTAGCTAAATAATGTTACTTATTATCTTTTGTTACAATTGGTTTGTATGACCCTTTGACCTTGCTATTCTACTATGTAGTAGTTAAAATTTGTTTTGCTATATGATATTATGTTTTGTTCATAAGAATGTTATTCATGTTTGCTTGTGTTATTATACCTTGCTTTGATTGAGGGGGAGTTATATACTGGAGAGTTGTATGCCCATGCTAAGGAGGAGCTAATTTGATAAGAGTTTCGTTTCGATACATTTTTAATCAATTTCCAAAAAAAAAAAAGAGATGATCAATTTGATAAGGGTTTCGTTTCAACTTGATTTCAAAGTCATTATCCCTGGAAATTGAAACTTAAGAAATATAAAAACTATCATATGCTCTCAAAGTACCAGGTCCTAGTGCTCCAATGCTTCGGAATGCTTCACGATGCATCATCTTGTCATGACTTGTTTTGTCTTGCATGTATTGTGTACATACACACAACAACTCAACAAATATATGTTAAATATGTATTTATTTTGCATATTGTCAAATCAAGAAAGTTGTTTAGTACAACATCGTTTCCTTTTGACAATTTATAAAACGTGAGAGTGATCTTACAATAAAAGTACATCGATATATCCATATAAGAGTTAGTCAAGAATCTGATTAGTCTGGAATCTGACTAAGTACATCAAACATGCATAACGCACGTATCGATAGAGGGATCAGTATATCAGTTTCCAACATAAATTTTGTATTTCAACCTCTTGCAGAAATGTAAGGAAATATTGTGTATGAAGACCTAAAAGTTGTCCTATCTTTTCTCGGACCTCGCACAAATAAGAGTTACATGCATCAAGCTGCTTTATTTTTTAAATTTCACGCGATTTGAGTGTTACTTGACACTTTATAAAATGCCATTAAATATGAACAGTCACACAATTACATATAATTCGAGTATATTTGATGAAGCAATCAATCAATATAAACGCAGGTAAGATGGCCATAAACGATCTATCATGCCGTTGACAAGATTCACTAAAGAACTATTTCAAGGAAAGCAACTCAGCAGCAAATTTTTTTTTTCTATACATATAAAATCACATCGATATATCGGAACTGGATTTAGTCGTCTCTTACGTGTCCCTCATATCTCATAAGCTTCCAACGCTAATTATAAAGTCAAACTTGATCTTTGTCAATTCTTTTTGTCAACCCTTCAAAAATGTCAAAAATAACAATTCATTAAACTTCAAATTTCCACGGCTGCTAAAGTACCACATGGAATTTTATTAGTTTTTGCTGACATTAAGATACTAACCCAATAATAATTTAATCCAAAGAAACAAAACAAAAATACATTCATAGTTTCATACCCTCCCCTCTGCTTGAACTGCCATTGCTAACTATGTCAACCGATACCCTCCCTATAGCACCAACGGCAGATCACCATGTCAGGAAATGTTGCGACTTTGCCGCAACCGTGCAAATCATTGCTATTTCCTTATGTGTGTTTGTTATCTTCTACGCTCTCACCTCTTCCATACGATGTTTTTTTAGACGCAACAGCGAAGCCGGTAACACGCCAAGCCCTCTTGGGCCACCTGGTTTGGACCCGACAACAATTGCTGCTCTCCCGACGTATCAATACACGCACCGAGGAAAAAGAGACATGACGACACCCGATTGCCCAATTTGTTTGAATGAAGTGGATGAAGGGGAAGAGGTGAAGCTGTTGCCTATATGCATGCACTTGTTTCACAAAGATTGCATCCAGTTGTGGCTGGAGAAGAACAGGACATGTCCAGTGTGCCGGACCGGGGTAGTACGCGGCACCGGAGAGGATATTGAGTTGCAATAGAGTTTCCTTATTATTTTCTTTTCTACTTCTTTTTTTATCGAATTTATACAAGTTAAATTGTTTGGTATTGTCAATAAACATTTACAAAGTTTGTTTCTTAAAAAAATAGAAAGACAGTATTTTTGTGTTTATCTATTATTATAATTATTTTTTATATTGTACTAAAATATAATATATATCTTTACCAAAATGAATTGAAGCTTCCAAGAGTTCAATTTGCTTATAGATAAAATAACCCGACTGCTCTAGAATGACGAAAGTGAGCTCAACAGATAACCAACAAAAACAGGACTATATAAAACATTGAAATCAATTAATCAAAGGCAATCAAACAATAAAAATGCCAATTCCAAAACACATCTGCCCTTTAATTAATTATTTATTTATTTATTAGCTCACTTGAATCAGAGGCAATGAGACAATAAAACATGGTATGATCGGGCTCCATCTTCCGGCTCCCTCTGCTTTTATGGTCCCAGCACAGTGTTAATTTATTGCAGACATTTGATAAGGGGTCCAGTGGCGGATTCAGGATTATGATCAGAGGTAGGCACTACTTACTTACAAAATATAAATTTCGTCAAAATATCGAATATTATAGTAATTAAAGAGTATGGTTTATTAAGGGATATTTGTTTTTTTGCCACTACAAAACATCAAAATTATCAAAATGCCACTCAGAATTTTTTTTGTCAAAATGCCACTATCAATCACTTTTTGTATAGAGATCGGATGCCGATAGTGACATTTTAACAATTTTCAAATTTTACAGTGACATAGAACCAATTTTCTCATAAATATTAGAAAATTAAATATAACCACCTAAAAAATTAAGTCAAATCGATTACGTTAAATCGAGCCGACATACTCTAATATGTTTTACAAGGCGTTGTGTACCTTCATTCAATTCAGCATATTTCTCACACCGACATAGTAAAATATCGACTGACAAGGTTCAAAATAAAAATATGAGCTAATAATCAAACAATTAGAATTAAAGTAATATCAATTGATTAACCTTACGTAAACTGAACTAAAAGTCTATGACCAATATGATCATATTGAAATAAAGCTCAAAATTACATTTTTTTTTGTTAGATAAACAAAGTTGTGTAGCAAAATTCATTCTGCTTATTTATGAAGTCACTTCACATGTAGTACTTAAATTGGTTGATTTTTATTGTATTGTTATTTTTATTATATATCAATCGGTAAGTGTTTTTAATGATAAAATTTGTTTGTTTGTCATTTCTTTGTAGCAGTAATATTTTATAATAACAAGTGAATCACATATCTAAGTATGTATAGTAGTAACAACTGAATGTCTAAAGCATATATCCAAGTGTTATGATACATTTAACAATTGAAACAAACTTAGAATGAAAATTTGCATCTTATGTGAAAATTTATGAAATTTGCATTTATTTTGACATTGAAATATTCGAGTGTGGGAGGATTTGAGGGACTCGTAAAATTTCTGTTTGTTTTTTGGTTGTCTCGATTCGACCGCTACAAATTTGATTCAGAAACAAGCAGAGATTTTACGAGCAGCGGATATGATTACAGGTGTTCCCGGCCTCCCAACCATCTCTCTCTTTTTTTTGAAATCTTTTACCATCTCTCTCTCTCTAGTCTAGACCATCACAAAACCAGAATTAATTATGAGAACTTCCATCTTTCATCTCCTCGTACTGTCCCTGGTCTTCCTCAGTCCACCAAATCATGGAGCAAACGCCAAATGTGACTTCCCGGCCGTATTCAACTTTGGCGACTCCAATTCCGACACCGGCGGCTTTTGGGCTGCTTTCCCCTCACAACCCGGGCCATTCGGCATGACCTATTTTGGTCACCCTGCCGGTCGAGCATCGGATGGACGGCTCGTCGTTGATTTCTTAAGTAATGTGGATTGAATATATTTATGTTACTTTTTTTTCTTTACAGAAATCACTACTAGTAGACTATTGAATGTGATCATCATCGTCATCATCATTATTAATTTACTAGTATTAATATTAATTACCACTACTACTTTACTATTTAGTTTGTTTTTAAGGGGAGGGGTTGTAGGGGCCGTTTTGCTGAGGGAATTAAAGGTAATGCTTCCATTTTCATGTTTTTTGGTCATTTTGGTAACATTTCTACCTTCCCCATGAGTTGAAATGGAAAATAAAGGCATGATTAAATGGAAGTTTTAGGTGGCTTAGGTAAGGAGATAAGACCGTTGCATTTAGTTTGGACTCACCTATTTAAATTGGAAATGCAATTCATTACTTGCATTGCGTCATTCTTTGTTCAAGTTTGTCTGTTTGTTTTTACTTTCTCTACTATTTACTAGCCCTTTTGATTTCTTCATTTATTACTTTTTTCTATTTGGAATTAATGCAGCTCAGGCTCTTGGGCTTCCATTTCTGAGCCCATACCTGCAGTCAATTGGGCCTGATTTCAGCCATGGGGCCAATTTTGCAACACTGGCATCAACTGTTTTATTGCCCAACACATCAGTTTTTGTGACAGGAATAAGCCCTTTTTATTTGGGAATCCAACTTAATCAAATGAAAGAATTGAAGGCTAAATCCCTTAGCCTCAGTCAGAGAGGTAGGCATCTTACATCTCTGTAGCTTGTACTGGTATTTGATTTCTCGTGAAGGGAAAAAAACAAAAAAAATGTATCAAAGCTGATTCAAAAGAAAATTAGTATTTGTTCTGGCATTTAAATTCAATTGTCAGTATCTTATTGAACCCCGCCCCCCCCAAAAAAAAAAAAAATGCAGGGCTTCGTCTTCCTACTGCCGATGTATTTGGTCGCGCATTGTACACAATTGATATAGGTCAGAATGATTTCACTTCAAATCTTCAATCCCTTGGAGTTGCTGGATTTGAGCAATACCTCACCTCAGTTGTCAACCAGATTACCTCGACAGTTAAGGTGAGGACAAACAGCACTCGATTTTCTATCAACAACAACAACAAAGCCTTTAGTTCCAAACAGATTGGGGTAGGATAGAAATGAAACAACACCCAATTTTCTAAATAAGAAAAAATTGACAAACAGAAGTTTCAAATTAATATTTTCTAAAAGGGCCACTCTTATAAATAAGAGAAATTTACAAGTATTGTTGTGTATGTACTCTCCATCCTAATTATATATACTACATTACTGAGCTTGTTTATTTGTTTGCTGTGTACTCTCCCCTTTTGAATGTAGCATTAAAAATTTAGAAGTATTGTTGTGCATATTTTCTGTACCAAGACTCCATTAAAGCACAGAAGTGTTACACCTTTTCTTGTCATATTGATGATTTTATATTTTCTTATTGTTTTTCCTGACCTCTTGTTTACTTCATAGTAAAGCGCTCAATAATCTACTATGGACTTCCCTATTGAGCCAACTAAAAGAGAATAACACTTTGCAGGACCTATATGACTTGGGAGGACGAAATTTTATCGTCTTCAACATTGCGCCTATCGGATGCTACCCGGCATTTCTTAGACAATTACCGCATACTGCGGGAGATCTGGACCAGTATGGATGCATGGTTTCATACAATAAAGCAGTCATGCACTACAATAGATTGTTGTTTCAATCCGTGAGGAACATTCGAGGCATTGTTCCCGGAGCAAATGTTGTTTACTTTGATAAGCATGCAGTTTTGCTCGAATTATTCCAGAATCCTAAAGCACACGGTATGTTTCAATAATCAACTAATCATCAATATAAAGGTGTAAAACCAAATCTGAAATTGTCAAACAACTTCTTGTTTGCGGTTCTTATTATTGTTTAATTGAAACTTCACCAAGAAAAATAAAATGGGGCTTAATAAAGATCTAAACATGATTCTCTAGATAGAATACTAAAGTCAAAATCCAACAGGGGAGAATCAACTTGTTAAGAGTCATGCTAAATAACTCAGCAATTAATAAGATAATTCGATAAAAGTATCACACGAACTTAATTAACATTAATGGTCACTTTATTTGCAAAATGTCCTAGCTGACACTAAAAGTTAATTTTCTTAAATTAGGCTTTTACTATAGTACAAGGGCATGTTGTGGATATGGTGGCGGGGCGCAAAATTACAACCAAGCCGTATACTGTGGTAACAGCAAGGTGATCAATGGCCAAAATGTCACTGCAAAAGCTTGTGCGGACCCACAGAACTATGTTAGCTGGGATGGAATTCATGCAACAGAGGCAGCAAACAAAGTTGTCGCCTCGGCTCTGCTCAACGGGTCATATTCCCGCCCTGCTTTCGCTTTTTCGAAGTATTGTGATTTGCAACCCATTGGATGAGTTGGCTTTGATCTTATATCTGCACTTCTGTTTATTTGATATTGCACTTGTTTCCAAATATGTTAACTATCAAATTTGACAATCTTTAGTGAATAAAAGGAGCTAATGTTTCGAAAGTCATGCTTAATAAATTTCTTTTTCCTCAATAACTGGTTCAATTAATCAATATTCCATGGTCAGGCTAGGTAGTGTCAGTTTTCATCAATATTTCATCGGAGTTTATACATAGTATAGATTTATTTAAAAGAAATAGACCTTTTTGCTAAGGAAATAATATTCTTATGGGACTTCAGTCCTTCCTTAAGCTTCTTCCTTAATAGTCTCTCTCACTATAAGACAAAAAAAAAATTTAACCCTCCACTGCTTCCTCTGCTCCACTCCGCTGGCCCTACAAGCCTTTATTCTAATCTTCCAAGTCTTTATAGTTTATATTAGATTTTTGTTGTATTTTTTTTATTTTGCTGCAATTTTTGCTCCAATATAAAGAGTTGCATGTTTTAATATAGAAACTTGCATATTCTAATATAGAGCTTTGCTTGTTCTCATATAGAGACTTGCGGGTTCTATTATTGATACTTGCAGGTTCTAAATATTTGAAACTTGTAGGTTTCAATATAGAGAATTGTTTGTTATAATATAAACACTTGCATATTTTAATATAAAAACTTACATATTCCAATATCGAGAGTTTAAGTTTCTAATATATAGACTTGCGGGTTTCAATTTAAAGATTTTCTTGTTATAATATATAGACTTTCTTGTTCTAATGTAAAGACTTGCATATTCTAATATAGACACTTGCTTGTTCTAATTTAAAGACTTGCAGGTTATAATATAGAGTCTTGTTTATTATAATATAAAGACTTGATTGTTCTAATATAAAGATTTTGCATGTTCGAGTATAGAGACTTTTGTTATAACATAGCGATCTTCTTGTTCCAATATAAAGACTTGTTTATTATAATAAAGAGACTTGCTCGTATAATTTCATAAAGGCAATTATTCATAAAGATGAACAAGTCTCTATACTCGAAATGGAGAAAAGCGTTGATGATTTCAAGATGAAGCTGCGACGGTTGGTTGATACGATCACCGATGGTGGTGAGAGATGCGAAGAGGCAGAGACCTACGACGAGGTGACAAGGTTAGTTCTAGAAATGGAGAGAAAGGAGAAGCGAGAGAGACGAGTGACGAAAGAAGAAGCGAGAGAGACGAACCGGCACGAGATCGAATGAGGCCGAAGCTTATGCTCGAGAGAAATTTTTTTGTCGTTATGTGGGGGAGTGTAAGGGGGATAGGAGAAGGGAATATTATATTGGAAGCTGATACGTAGATACCACAATCGATACCGACTATCGATACACATGTTATTATGGGCTTTGTTTGAGTTATTATGCATGTTATTTTTTGTACTGAAATAGTTATGCATGTTATTTGAGTTATTATGTATGTTATTTTTTGTACTGAAATAGTTATGTATGTTATTTTGTTAACATGCACAATAATTTTTTTAGTACAAAAATAATATGCATAATAACTCAAAAAATGTCCATAATAGCATGTGTATCGATAGTCGGTATTGATTGTGATATCTACGGAACATTTTCCTATTATGTTTACTCTATTCTTATTTTCTCTTAAAGGAATATCCAATTAACTTTGAATTAAACAAATTCGATACACTTTTAGGAACAAGAATTACTATAAATATTATGTTTCATAATCAATCTATGCAATTCACAAGATAATTGATCTATTAAACTCGTTCCTCTACAAACCAAAAAATTCTATTAGTCCAAACAAAACACAAGTAGTTGCATGCATCATAAAATATAAATGATAATAATAACATCAAAACATATTATGGAACCAAATTAACAAAATTTAGAAAATTTCCTAAATAACGAAAAGAAAGACAATGTTTTGAACTTGCTTCTATGATAGATTTGTGCGGACCTCAACTTGACAAGTCAATTTATTTGATTTGAGCTTGTCAAAACAATAACTTGGTAGCTATATGAAAACTCTTATTTTCCTTTTATCTTCAATTACAAACAAAGACACTCCCTGGTGTGAATAGAATTGCATACTATTCAACCTCCTCTAGTTCAGATATGGTTTGGAAAATAGACATATTTTTATTAACTTTGTTATTTAAGCAAGAGATTCAAATCTAAAGGTAAGTTAGCATCAAATAAAGATAAATTTGAAAATCAATTATTCGAATGTAGCGGAAGTTTAGTTTATTTTATTTAAAAGAAAAGAATGTATAACTGTTGGGAACTTAGATATTTATATTTATATTTTTTAGTTTTCTCCAACATTTTATTATATAATGACCAGAAATAGTGATTCAAAATTTGAGATTTTATCGAGTAAAACAGGGGATCCAAATAATGCCACAATCTGACAATCTTATATAGGTATAATCTCATAGAACTTTCTACTGATCAAATTATGCATTTTTTGGATGAAGAGATAACCAGGGATCCAACTAAACCAACATGTCACAATCTTGCATATGTGCAATCTCATAAAAATATTTAGGTTGCCAAAGGCTTCAACGAGTATTGTATGATGGCACCAACTATTTAGGTCACATTGCTTCCTTCCTCCACCTAATCAAAAGCATGAAGTTCCTGTGATGATTCCAGTACCGCATGAAGAAAGGTGGCGTACACTGTAACTAAGCTGCATTGTTTGGTCAAGTACTGAAAACTTTTACTTATGTCAGTTTACATAAAGTTTCTTATGTTGGTACTACTACATATGAACCTTCCAACAGAATAGAATTTTTTTTTTGAAATAAGTGGAGATTAACCCGCACTTCCTTTTTATTGCTAAAAACGAAGTAAAGTCGTTACAGCTGTCCACACCTCATCAGACACTCGCAAACAACAAGCTAGAGCTGACATGAAATCTAAAACGGTACCAGTACCCCCTATCTCAGGTACCGGTGCCCAAATACTTTTTTTTTTTTTTTGATGAGAAAGTAGGGAATCGTAGTTTCCTGATTTCATTAATAGGCCTCCAAGGAGGTGATATATTTACATAGGTTTATTGAAAAAGAAGAAAAAACAAAACTGAAAGAAAGCCAAAAAAAGAAAACCAAAAAAAAGAGAGCGTAACAATTCAGTGAGTTCCTGGTCGAAACCGGTGCCCAAATACTATTGCATCTCCTCTTCTCCTATACCAAATTTTGAACTGAGAACCCTCGTATATCGGAGGTGGCAAGTCGGGTGCGTCGGGCGGGTTTGGGTCGGGCCGGGTCGGGTTAATTTGATTTTCTCAAAATTCGGGCTATGGGTCGGGTCGGGTCGGGCAACGTCGATGTTTTTCGGGTGTTGGTTCGGGTCGGGCAAGATTAGGTCGGGTCTCGAGTCGGACAACGTCGATATTTTTCAGGTGTTGGTTCGGGTTCGGCGAGATCGGGCCGGGTGTCGGGTCGGGCAATGTCGATATTTTTCTGGTGTCAGGTCGGGTCGGGCGAAATCGGGTCGGGTCGGGTCTCGGGTCGGGCAACGTTGATGTTTTCGGGTGCCGAGTCGGGTCGGGACTCGGGTCGGTCAACGTCGATGTTTTTCGAGTGTCAGGTCAGGTCGAGTCTCGGGTCGAGCAACGTCAATGTTTTTCGGGTTTTGAGTCTGGTCGGGCAAAATCGGGTCGGGCAACGTTGATATTTTTCGAGTTTTGGATCTGGTGTCGGGTCAGGCATCATTGCATAGGGTGTTGGATCCTGTCGGGTCTCGGTCGAACATCGTCATTGTTTTTTCAGTGTTGGATCGAGTCGGGCCAGATCGGATCGAGTCTCGGGCTCAAGCAATGTCAGCGTCATTAAATTAGTTATTCTGATTCTTGAAGTAAATGAATCTTGATCTCATTTATATAAGTGAAAAAGTAATTATGTATCATAATCATTTCATTATCAGTAATCTACTAATCTTCGATTGGATTTCGTTTCTAGCTTATCCCGACTTGTTTGGGAAATGAGACTAAATGTGTTGTTGTTGTACTAATTTAATGACCAATTTAAGTGACATAATAGCTTGCAAAATATTTTTATTTTTAGGTTTTGAAAAATACATAATTGAATGCTCAAATTAGTTTTCAGTTAGACTCTTATCTTATCATTGAACAATTAAGAATCTTTGTTAATTTACCATTATTATTTTTAAAAATTGACTATATTATTTAATCTAAAATAAATATTAAATTTGTATAAGTTGAATTTATCATATATCACTTCACATGCATATCATTTTGATCATTTTTTACTGAAGATTAATATATCTTTATTAATAACAAAATTTTACGAGTTTTAAGTCATACTATTTAACTTTAACTAAATTATTATGCACAATAATAAAATAATTACAACATCTAATAAAATGCTAAAATAAACTTAGAAATATATATAACACAATAAATAAAAGATGTACCTACAATGAACTTGTGTATAAAATCAACTTTTACAAGTCAATTAAAACATATCTTGTACGTAATTAACTTTATCTAAATTATATAATGCCTATGTGAGATACTTATATTAATTTCAGCCAAATATTCAAATAAATTAAAAGTAAATTGTTAATAGCTTTAGATAAATTATGATACAGCAACATGTAATAGGTCGTCTGACCCGTTTCAAGTTCAAAAGTAACCTGCAACACAAGTAGGGTACATTTTTCCAGCTTCACAGACTGAATTTTGTGTAAAAACCCTTCCAAAACAAAAATAAATCGTGTTGCAGTTCCCTGACCCATCGGGTCAGATTTGTTAGAGGAATGTGTTTTGGTTTAAAACAGATTTGTTAGAGGAATGTGTTTGGGTTGTCTACTCATTTCACTGACACTTTAAAAGCTTAAGAAAAGTTTTTCCCTAAGCGAAGTGTTGTCGAATGCACGAAATGATCACACAAATACCTTCTTGCGTCTTACGTTGCATTTTAAGAGCGCAAATACCTTCTTGCGGGTCGGGCGATTTTGCATCATCTGGTATCGCCTCGAATCGGGTTATGGATCTTCGCTGGTCGGGTCGGGTCAGATCGGGTTTCGGGTCATCAGGTGTCACCTCGAATCGGGTTATGGATTGTCTCGGGTCGGGCCGGGTCGAGTTTCGAGTCATCAGGTGTCGCCTCGAATCGGGTTATGGATCTTCTCGGGTCGGGCCGGGTCAGGTTTCGGGTCATCAAGTGTCGCCTCGAATCGGATTATGGATCTTCTTGGGTCGAGTCGGGTTTCGGGTCATCAAGTGTCGCCTCGAATCGAGTTATGGATCTTCTCGGGTCGGGTCAGGTTGGGTTTCGGGTCATCAGGTGTCGCCTCGAATCGGGTTATGGATCGTCTCTGGTCGGGTCGGGTCGGGTCGGGTCGAGTTGGGTTTCGGGTCATCAAGTGTTGCCTCGAATCGGGTTATGGATCGTCTCGGGTCGGGTCGGGTTCGGGTTAGTTTGACTTCAACAAAAATCGGGTCAGGTCGGGTTTGGGTCGGGTCAAAGTCGGCAGGGGCGGATCCAGGATTCTCGTCAGGAGATTCAAGATTTACGGTTTTTTCCAGGGGGTTCGAAATAATGGTTATTCTTTACAAAAAATTATCTTATATGATCATTTGTAAAAAAATTCAAAATATATGGTCATTTTGAAAAAAATATGATATATATAATCATTTTTGAAATTTTTTTTCCAAGGGGGTTCAGCTGCACCCCTGACTTAACATGGCTCCGCCACTACAGGTCGGACGGGTTTATCGGGTCGGATTCTGCCACCTCTGGTATGTCCTACCAACATTAGATATACCAACATAATAGAATGAATAAAGATGTCACTGTTCATGATCTTTTTGTCGAACGAGGCTTGAATGAGCGAAATAGGCCATCAGCTATGCAAAGAATTGGTCACAGCACTGCACAAATGTTACATTGTAATAAACAAATATTTCGAGGACAATACTAAATTTTGCTTTTATGAAGTAAAAGTGCGGGCACTTAAAAAGAAGAAAATTTCAACAAAATACGTTAATCTTATCAAGAATATATGTATGATAACATATGTCTAGCGTCAGAGCATGTGACGGAGAGACTGATAATTTTTCATTAAGATGGGATTAAATCAATGATTAGTCTTGAGCCCTTACATCTTTTTTTAGTGATCAATGAGATCACAAAATATACACAAGGAGATATCTCTTGGTCCATGTTCTTTGCGGATGATGTGGTTCTAATTAGAGTTGTGGATTAAGACTTTAGAATCAAAATATTTTAGACTTAGTAGGACTAAAACCGAGTATATGAAGTGCGAGTTCAACAATGCTCGATCAGAAGATGAAGATATCAGTTTAGATGGACAGGTAGTGTCTAGAACAAACATCTTTTGATATTTGTGATCAATGCTACAAAGTGATGGCGAGATTAATGAAGATGTTAGCCATAGAATAAGAGCGGATTGGATAAAATGACGACAAGCATCTGACATCTTATGTAACAAAAAAGTCTCACAAAAGTTGAAAAGTAAGTTATATAGAATGACAATCATACCTGCAATATTGTATGAAGCAGAATGTTGGACTACTAAAGAGCAACACATACATAAGATTAGTGTAACAGAGATGCGTATTTTACGGTGGATGTGCGTGTACATGAAGGGATCGCATTAGAAATGACGATATACTTGACAAGGTCGGAATTGCACCGATTGAAGAGAAACTTGTTCAACATCGTTTAAGATGGTATGTGCATATCCAACAGAGGCCTTCTGATGCACTGGCACATATTACATTTTTAGACTCCGTCGAAAACATGTGAAGAGGTAAGGATCAACCGAAATTGACATTAAATGAAGCTGTAAAAAGATACTTAACGGCATAGATATATATGTCTCCAAAAAAATTTCGTCGGACATGAGTGCATGAAAGTCAGCGATCGAGTACAAGAATCATGACAAACTAACATTTAGAAGTAGTGATATACTTGTACGACTTTAGTCTATAATTACCGAGATAGGACGCTAGTCTAAATATTTAATTTGTAGAATATTTTATTATTAGTAGTATTAGTATTAGTATTATTATTATTATCATTACATACTTCTATTTTTTACTATTATTGTACTATTTATTATATTATTATTATGAGTTAATATATCATCCCCCACTTCCTGTCCCTCTCTCGCGTCCTCCGCTACGCGACAAACAGTTACGTGATACAATATATAGACTTGTAACATTTAACATAAAGACTTCCATGTTAAAATGAAGACTGCCAAATAAAGTATTATGTGTACATTTCCTGAGAAATTAAGACTGTCAAAAGTATAAAGACTTCGAATGTTAAATATAAAGACTTCCATGATACAATATTCATTGCAGTATATAATTAACAAGGAAATTACAAATAAATACTTCATGTCTTGAGAAATGAAAACTTGACACTCAATATTTATTATAATGAATCCAGTCCAATAGTATAAAGACTATTATATTTGAGTATAAAGACTTACATTCAGTATATAAATACTACTACATTTGTTTTATATGGGGAGCGTATAAGGGGGCTTGTAAAGGGGGACAGTTAGTCGCTTCCTATTATTATTTATATTAATTTTTCATTTTGGATTGTGTTTTATTTCTAGCCTATCTCAATTTATTTGAGAATAAAGATTATGTTGTTGTTTTCGTCGTTGTATGAAGTAAACGTGCATAAAAAGAATTTACGTGGCAGATTGAACAAAATTATTGAAAGCCCTTCTATAAAAAAACATGTTAATAATCAAACATCAACCTCAAAAAAAAACACGCACAATGAAAATTCTATTTTTATATAAGAATTTTCATTAACAGCGACATTTATTACTTCTTAAATATCTTTTATCCAACTGTAACTTGACCTGACGAGATTCATTTCCATCTGTACTAAATTTGCACTTCAAACATGATGATAGTACAACACCAAATCTGGTGTGCGTTTGTCACACAGTCCTCATAAATGCCATTAGTTAAGATAAGGGCTTTTGTGAGTAAAATAAGTTATTATTTAATTTCTCTAGTCCCATTTAAAGAAACCTCTTGAATTGAGCATTCTATTCAACATTCTGCAACAAGCTAAAATTTCTAGAATGAATCCTAAAACTGAGGTTTCCTACCATGACACATCGACATTAACTGATCAAAGACGTGGGATCCAGTGTCTCTGAGACCAGAATGCATGTACTCATTAGTCACCCGTAGCCTAATCCCAGCTATTTTTTAGGCAGTCTCCATTGCCAATTTGAAATTTACATACATATCCTCATAATAAACTGCAGCTGCAACCAGAACTTGACAAAGCGAAAACATTTTGTTCCAATAGTATTAGGGTCACATATTACACTCGAAATAAAGAAACAAAACCATTATACCTGTCGGCTGACTAAAGTGATATTTCAAACTATGTAAAAAGAAAAACAATACATTTTAGCTATTTACAAATATATTAAAATCTTAAATGGAGAATAAGGCATTTTACTAGGGGAAGTTACCTGGTTATAATTTAGTGAATCGATATCATACAAACGGAGGTCAATCCTCTACTTCACTTAACTTCCTTCAATGGTTGCAGGGCATGTATTTAATCAAACATCCGAGAAGATATCATCTTCATTTTCATCTTTATTACTGAATCCTTGTTGGATTAAAATCACAATCCGAAGACACTTTCCGATGGTGAATATTTCCGTATTGAGGGAAGTTCTAAGATTCTCACAGGTTCTCTCTAGTATGGGCCTCAATCACGAATTACTACCCAAATTAATTTTTCGGGTGTTTACTCTCAGTTCTTTCGAGTACTTTCACAAGTCTTATTTAGAACAGGTGGCACTCGGCTTACTTTACCAGAGAATATATTTATGGAGGATTAAAACAGAATTATTAGATCGGAGAGGGAAGAGAATATTTGCTTAAAAGCAGTTTTTTATTAAACTCAGAACCTTACAATGGTTTCTCTCTCACTTTTTACATTCTAAATAATGGACCAATTATGATCAATTAAACTATATATTGGTATTAGTGTAAAGCCAGAAATATTGTTTAGCCTAAATCCAACTATATATTGGTAGTAGGAGAGTTGACAACAAATCTGCTGATTTTTAGCATGATTGATTGCGGCCGCAAAGGATCCCATTGCAGCTGTAAGACACTTGGCAGAAAACTGCCAAGTCAATTGCGACCTCTCATTGCGGCCGCAAGAGACCTTCTTCAAGGTAAGTTTTGACTGCCAAGATTTACCGTTATCTTTCTTATTGGATATTCTAGCTTTTATACCAAATTCGTGGAAATGTTTACAACAGTGAACATTAGAATTTGACAAAGAATTGAAGAGACTATAATTTCAAATATTTTATGAATATTTGATAATTAATTTTGCATATTTTCAAGATACACTAACGCCCTTATAAATAGAGTCGGGTCTCCAAGCATTACGGGATAATTCAAACAGTGGAACACTATTATTTTAGGGCACGTGTGTTGTGCATATATAGCTATTGATACACTTCTTTATTAAGTGATCATATTCCGTTGAGGTGTTCGTACTCTCGAAGAAAGGAAAGCACCTGTAATCGCTTGGAATGGCTCATTGGCAAATGGTCGTTGGAGACTTTTGCGATCGTGCAACCACATCTCCATGCATTCAAGAACTCAAGAAAGAAGACAACGTAGGAGATGGACAGTATTGTTTTATTTCAAACACGTAGCACGGAGATTTGTTAATTGAATTGCAATCGCTTGTCGTAGTTTAGAGTTTATGGTTTTATGGCTCATACCCCAAATTGAATTGCACCAAAATTAAAGTCCAACACTTTTGTTCTCTCCATTGAACAACTTGTCTAAATATTCTTTCCATATGTTCTTGATCTCGTCGTCTTTCGCAAAAAATCTATTTGCCTCATTCTTGATGCATTTGACTTGGTTGAAAATTCTCGTCTTTCTCTCGCAGAGTTTGGCAATCTTATAGACGTCATTTTCGACTTCTTTCGTACCTAGCTTATGATATAAATCCTCATAAGCTTGACCCCTTGCTTCACTCACAACTTTCTTTGCATTTTTTTGCCATTTTATACTTTTGTACGTTGTCTTCACTCTTGTCATGACACAAATACTTGTAATAGTTCTTCTCCTTGATAGCCTTTTGCACGTTCTCATTCCACCATCAAGTTTCTTTAGGTTCACGTCCATTTCACTTAGTCACTCTGAATACCTCTGTAGCTACCTTTCGAATGCGAGTTGTCATCTTTTCCACATGTTATTAGCATTTTTATATGCAGTTGGGCCGAAAGCAGCTGCAAAAGGGTCTTTTCCAAAAATAGGAGTAATCGTCTTTGTTAAAGGTTCCTTCTTTGATCACCTTGTTCTTAAAGACCTGTTGGACATCTTCTTTGAGTTTCCACCATCTTGTTCTCGATATTTTGACGTATTTGTCATTATAAATAAAATTAGCGAAAATGTCGATTGAAATGAAAATTATACTTATGCAGGATTAAATGAAGAGTATAACTAATTCGATGATCATTTGCAATGTATTAAGTAATAAAACACTCAAAGATAGAATAAGAGCATGTAGAGAGATGGAAAAATAAACAATCACTGAATATTTATTAATTAGTTTGAATAACAAATAAAATAATCTGAATAATCAAAGAACTAATAACAAACAAATGAAATGAAACAATTAAATTAAATCATAAAAGCAAATAAATGCAAAACAAAATAATAATATAAAACAAGATGAAAGAACTTAAGTATACACCAGTTTGTGTGAGAGAAAGAGCGAAATGTTTGCGAACTGGGCGTTGAACTTGAACATAATTTTAAGGGATAATTTGTTCGATGCTATTCAAAATTAGAGAAATCGTGAAAATGTCGTTCAAAATCACTTTTCTTATTTGCTATCTAAAAGCTCATTTTCTCCTAAATTTACCACTTTTCTTATTTTTATCATTTTTGTCCCCAAAAAATAAAATTTTAATTTAAAGACCAAAATGCCCCCGCATCACTCTCCTTCTCCCCCATCTCTGCCTCCCCTCCTCCGCCTCCTCTCCCCCTCCTCGCCGCCGCCTCCACCTATGTGCGCCTCTTCTCCTCCCTCTTTGTCTACTCTTCTCAATAGGTGTCGCACTCTTCTTCTACTCTTTGTCTACCCGACGAGGTCAACTGGTATGAGTCGAAGAAGGAGACGTGAGAAGAGTAGAAGAAGACAAACGTGATAAGAGTAGATAGGAGAGAGAGGAGAACAGACATATATAGGTGGAGGAGGCGGCGACGATGAGGGGAGGCAGAGGCTGGGGAGAAGGAGAGGGAGACAGAGGCATTTTGGTCTTTAAATTTAAAAAAGTATTTTTTTAGAACATAAATGATAAAAAAAAAAAATGGTAAATGTGAGAGAAAATGAATTTTTGGATGACAAATAAGAGAGAAAATGATTTTAAATGTCATTTTCACGATTTCTCAAATTTTGAATATCACATAAAAAAATTCCCTAATTTTAATATAGAACAATTTAATGTCTTAATAATATTAATGACTTAATAATATTGATTTGTGTGGTAAATGATATCGGTTTAGCGTTTTCCATTCCATAACTCGTTAGACATCTCTCAACTGCATGCATTTAATAGTTTTCTCCATCCATGCTAATATATATTCAAAAGTATATACCAAATGCTACTAACCTATGTCACATGTTGAAAAAATTGAACCCTCCAGAAGATCGTTGACTAAGCTTAACATTGCTTTGTAACAAATAATTTTCTATTATTTTTTTCTCAATTTTTTTCTATCAACTCTACTATTAATTTGAGAACACATGGTTGCGTTATTTAGAATTCAATTACTTGTAATTGTAAAAAAGATGTTGTTAATAGGGTTAATACTGTAGTCAAACTTAAAGATTAACTCCATTTCTTTTACATAAAAGTTCCTCTTAAATCTATTTATTACTTTTCATTTAAAGCTAATTAATTTTATTTTAGTGGGATAGAAACCAATATAGATATTGTATAATTGTATTCTTTTGTAAAAAAACACCTCATAGCAAAAGAATTGCTAATTAAAGTTTCAAAAAAGTCTATATATTTGGGAAAATCACCAAACCCTAATTAATTACACCTGCCCAAAATAATTACAACATTTTATCTCTAGAATATTAAAAGCGATAAAAAAATACAACTATTTTCCACACCTATTGATGTAGATAAAGGAAGCTACAAATTTAGCAGAAACTACAATTTGTAAATAATAAATTTGTGACATAACACATTACACCATCAACTCTATATTAAGAAAGCAGCACAATAATAAAAGGAAAACGACGCTGATACAGTGCTTCGTGTTTTGTCTTTCCAAATTCTCTCGCTGTCACTGACGCGCGAAATTCACGCTTTGAATTTAGAGAGACTCCTCTTTTTTAGACATCTCACGAGCGAAATTTGAAGTACCGTAGCTTTTTCCAAAGAAAAATACATAAACGCTGCGCGACAGAGAACGAAACGGTCCAATCGGTTTGATTAAATGGTGCGTTGCGCTGACTCGATCAGACCCGAACCGATCCATCTTCTCCTCATCTTCCTAAAAATAAAAAACTATTTCCATTTTTATCCTTCCAAATTTCTCAAATTGCCTAATATTGTGTATTAGTTTAGAATAGAAGTATAGAACTCTCTGGAACCTCAACCTCTCATCACTTCTCATTGAGATCCCCTACTTTTCTGTTATTTGATCCAGACCGTTGAATTATAATAAGCGGGTCAGATTAAAATCAAAAGATCCTTCTGCAGTTTATCTGTGATGATCGGACCCTCCATTTTTAATCCTACGGTTCAGAAGAGAATACTAGGACATCCTTTTACTACAAAATAATAGCAGATTCGGACCCCTCTCTGCCTAAGTCTTCTTTTAGTAATACTCTCGCTTGTCTCTTTTGCGCTTTGCCAAGATCTCATCCCCTTGCATCGTTCTCTTTCTCTTTCTCGTCCTTGTTTGCTGATTGGTAATGGCGACGGATCTGGAGAAGAAGGCCAAGGAGGCGTTTGTCGACGATGACTTCGAGTTGGCTGTGGATCTGTACACGCAGGCGCTCGAACTGGACCCCAGTAACGCACTTCTGTATGCGGATCGTGCGCAAGCCTACATCAAGCTCGACAGCTTTACTGGTAATAATATTTTCTTTTTTTCTGAATTTCTTTTGATATTGCTTGTTTTGTTATTGCGAAGCTATTAGTTTAGTCTATTGTCACTTTGTAAGTATGAGTAAACCTGTTTGTGGCTTGTGCGTGTGGCGTCGTTGCACTTGTATTGAGAGCACACAGTAAATGGTTCGTTTGCATGTGGGAATTTTGTGTGTCGAGAATTGTTTTATTCTGTCTCCACGCAAATAGTATGTTTGCGTGGATACATTTGCAGAGCTCCAATTGGTGCTAATCTTGTTTTTAGTCGATCTGCCATGTTAAATTTCCTGATATAATCAATACTGTTTTAGCAAGATATATTAGCTAGGAGAAACCATAAAAAAACAATCATAAAACTAATGATATTTGGACACGGTCCTGTCTAAATATAGTGGGTTTAATTAAAGCCAAAACCAGCCTGCTTTCCTGATCTGATTTGTTTTCCTTTGTGCTAACAACATGTTTTTGTTTGTGTATTTTCAGAAGCTGTTGCTGATGCGACCAAAGCAATCGAGCTGGACCCTTCCATGTCAAAAGCTTATTACCGCAAAGGGTTAGTAATAATATGCAATGCTGTTTGACCTTATTTTACCTTTGTTATTGGTGCATCCTGATATTTTGCATACCTGTTTTTAGCATTCAAGTTAAAATGTTACTGTAACTTCTCATAATATCCTGATCTATAGTTAGAATATATTCTTAAGTGTGCTCATTGCTTCTGATAATTGCTAAAACTGATTGCTTTGATTGGCTGATCCTTCTCTCAAAATTTGTTTTGCAATGATTATGTGCAGAACTGCTTGCATGAAGCTGGAAGAGTACCAGACTGCAAGGGCAGCACTAGAAGCTGGTGCTGCACTGGTACCAGGTGATAACAGATTTACCAAGTTGATTAAGGAGTGTGATGAACGCATTGCAGGTTCTCTTCATATAACCTTATGTTTTATATAAATTATGTATTGGTTGTTTACTATACATTCATGAATTAAATGTTTGGTTTTGGTTCGAACCAAGGATTATTACATGACATTTGGTGTCATATTGGTCTATCCTGGATGGGAATATCACTTGAAATTTCAAATATAATCAACCCTGCATTTCTTAGAAGGGGTTTGTCTCCTTTTAGGTGGCAAATGCGGGTGTCTGGTCTCACCTTGTGATTAAGTTGGTAGGTCTTTGGTCAGGTAGGGCTGTTTTGATCAGGTCAACTTAAATGGGTTATCAAGCTTTTCATGCAATATGTCTTTTCAGGTGTCAGGTAGGGCTAGGTTCTGTTTGTGTGATTTAAGGTTTGCATGCCCCTCTACATCCCAAAATGTTAATTTGCAGCTGTATCCATTGGTTGGGTTTCAGCAAGGTTGTTTTGATCACGCAAAGCTGTATAGACCTAGTCTTGTGACAGATTGATGTTTTTGAGCACAAGATACAGAAAATATTTGTATGCTGTTCTAGTCTTGTTTGTTTATTGTTTCAATATGTAAAATATAATTAATAGACTCAATCAAACCCAAAGTATCTCAAAATTGGCAATCTGGAGCAAGATATATCTAAATGTAGTGCATTCTGTGGTGCAGAGGAGGAATCAATGGAGATACCACAGGCAACTACAAGGCCTGTGACTGTTGCGATACATACAACCACAATTTCTTCCACTCCTGATTCTTCACCTGATGCGAACTTTGCAAATTCTCAGGCCTTGAGTGATCCAGTTGTTCAATCTGCTGCCCCCAGTAAACCCAGATTCAGGTAAATTATTATCTGTGGAAATTGCATCTTTGTTTTGATAGTACGATTACACATTGAATTTGTGTATTTAATACTACTGAAGTTGATTGATACTTGAATAGTTTCTACTTCACTTTGCAATATGTATTTCTATTGCTTTTTACCTGCATTTATTTTAGCAATTTTGGGGATCAAGAATCTATCCCAATCAGGTAAGCAATTCTAATGGGAACTATTTTGGATTGAGTCATGGTAGAGAGACTGACAGAAAGACACACATACAGATAGATAAGAAAACTACCATCACTATCCCTAGCTTGTCTACCTTACAACAGTTGCTTGAATTATACCTAACATGTAGGCATGTTGTGCTAGTAGTGATTTGTCGTCCTTCCAGTTGCTCAGTGGATTACCGTGTGATTGTTTATTTATTTTGTGGTTTTCCTTTGTAGGCACGATCACTATAATTCAGCCACTGAAGTGGTGCTGACTATTTTTGCCAAGAACATCCCTAAAGAGAATGTCTGTGTTGAATTCGGGGAGCAAATTGTATGCAACATTGCAACTAAATTCTCAAGTTCAATCATTTAGTAAATAAGTACAGTTTGATTGACTTGACATATTTTCGTTCTTGGTTTTCAGTTGAGTGTTGTTCTTGATGTACCTGGTGAAGAGCCGTACCACTATCAGCCTCGTTTGTTTGGCAAGGTTGTTCACTTCTCTTGGATGTTCTCTTACAAAAAAACTTTTGTTTTCGTTGTCCTGAATAGCACTAGTTCTTTTTTCTCTTGATGTGCACCTTTGTCCTGAATATCACTAGCTTCTCATCAATCGTGTTTTAAGTTGTTGTTGCATTATTTATAATAATCAACATTGTTAAATCTTCTATGCATCTTCCTTTGCTTGTCTTTGTTTTTCTCTTAAGACTAATTTGAAGGTTCTTTCATGTATCTAGATTGTGCCCGAGAAGTGCAAGTATATTGTCTTGTCGACAAAAATAGAAATTCGTCTTTTTAAAGCAGAGATGATTCATTGGACCTCTTTGGAGTTCAGTGATAAGAAACTTCTTCCACAGAAGGTTAATACACCAGGTATTGTTGATCAGTTAAGGCATAATCTCTGCTATTATTTGCTACAAAAGCTGAACTCACAATGTTTCCATGCCTTGCAGAACATGAACACCAAGCTTTAATTGAATTCTTATGCTATGTTATTTAAAACATGCAGCTTCACCAGCTTCATGCATGCCCCTACAGCTTTAATTGCAAATCTTATGTTAATGTTATTAATTTATCTTAATAACATGCAGCGTCAGCCTCTCAGAGGCCCACCTATCCGTCTTCAAAATCTAAAGTCGACTGGGACAAGCTCGAGGCCCAAGTTAAAAAGGAGGTAAGACAAGTTCCCTTGTGTTGCATTTTCATGTAATTATTGACTCCATATGTCGAGCTGTCCTGAATTTTTGTGAGAAATTTTTTGCTTCATATGAGGAGTAAAAATCCTTCTTTGTCATGTGTTATCCGTTCAGTTGCTTGATTCTTTCTTTTCTCCACTTTCAATTATTTTATTAGGAGAAAGAGGAGAAGCTAGATGGTGATGCTGCTTTAAATAAGTTCTTCAGAGACATATACAAAGATGCTGATGAAGATACTAGACGTGCCATGAGCAAATCTTTTGTATGGCCACCTCCCTTTTCAATACTTGTACTCTGGTCTGAATTTGATTCATTTTAACTTGCAACATTACTCCAAGAAGGAGAATATGGTTTATGGCCTTGATACCTAACCGGTTCTTTAGCATTCATCCCTTTCCCTGAGAATGTGCAAATTGCTTAAAGTAAGGTCCCATTGGGTATATCTTTCTGAAGAGATTGGAAATCACCATGGTACTGAAATGATATTCACCCAGTTTTATGGTCCATAAAGATCTGAATTGCAAGAGCATGTTCAGCATTTTGAGATTTTACACGGGAGACGCCTACTAGTATTTCAGGATGACACCTAACAGTTGTCATAAATAATTGTTCAATGAATATTGTTCAAATTCAATTTCAGGTTGAGTCCAATGGTACCGTGCTGTCCACAAACTGGAAGGATATTGGGGCAAAGAAAGTGGAGGGGACCCCACCTGATGGCATGGAGCTCAAAAAATGGGAATATTAGTCCCCAAATAATTCTTAAGTGTTGAGTGTACTCTATGGCGTGTAAATTTCAAATGTTGAATTGTGTTTTATTTATGATAGATCAGTTGATTTATTATGGTTGCAAGATGGTGTTCATGTGTACTGTTTTGTTGAATGTTGAAGTAAAGGCTACCTTTTTAGATTTCTCTTCTGTGTCTCCTGTTGAACTTTAGATGAGTCGTCAATGGTATAATTTTGTTAACAAAAAGAGGTTACATTGTAGGTGCAATAAATTCCAGATTTGGAAGTTGCTTAACTGCATTTTGCAATGGAACCGCAGTTGTGGAACCTTACCGGCTAGCCGACATTTTAGTAAAATTCAGACGAAGTGGAAAACAGTCGATATTGTTGTGCCTGCGCTTCTAATACATTATGCCAAACATTCAAACAGAATAATCGGATGTGGTAGTTATTCTCACGTCTTAACAAGTCATGAACTGACCGACATGGCAATCGCCTTTTGAAGGTGTTGTTGGGGGCTTTGCTTAAGGGGTTTTTTCTTCGGAGCAAGAATAAGAACAAATGCTTTTTTATGTATATATAGCTGCGCTTAATTTCGGTGTGCTGTTGACGTTTTGTTTTAAGTTTTGGGGTTTAAAGTCCTCCAATTTCGTCTCTCATTTTAGTCTCCAAACTAATTTTGTCAAAAAAACAAGTGTCAAAAGGAAATAAAAATAAGAGATTTGAAAAGGGATTCACTAATAGTCTTTCAATGTTGAAAAGGGATTTCCGTAACTCTAACTTTCTTAAAAGTAAAAGTTAAATAGTCAAAATGCGGAAAAATAAAAAGTTGGACTGTATATATTCTTTTGAACATTTTCATTCTACACACTATCATTAATGTTTTGCAAATAATACATGAGATGCAGACTAAATAAAATATGTTCAGATCAAATAAAAAAGCGATTAACTAAATAAAACAAGTGTTCATATATATTTAAACTAAGAAAAGACATCTCAAGAAGTAAAATCTGATTCAAACAAAGTAATTACAACTCACCTTCAGTCTAGAACTCTAAATTGAAATATTATTACTAAGCAATCGAGAAGAGAGTGGGAAAGAAGTTCGGGAGGGGAACCCAACCGAACAAATTCTCAAATCAGACCTCGGAATTAATTGTTGGGAGAGAGAGGGCTCGTCTTTTTCTTTTCTTCATTTAAAGTGGGTGGGAAAGGCGGAGAGCTTTCAAAATGACCAAGAACAAGTAAACAGTTCAACTTGGTACAAACAATGAACAGGATTTGATAGATTAATCTAACTACCAAGAATAATATTAAAACTGCAACACACTTCAATATATCCACAAAATGGAGCTACCCAAAAGAAACTAAACACGGTAACTATCTTCCCACTATGGTTGTATGCAACAGATCCGCAGATAAGACCATAAATACCAAGGGCTCGAGAACCTTAGCCACTGTACAAAAAGGGCAACCCACTAAAACTACCAGAGAATCCAAAATGGCTAATTCCTAAAATCTTCTAGATAAATGCCTAGCTCATCAAAACCTGTGGTTCCCGGCCTGGCTGAGGGTAGACCCAGCATTACTACCACCAGTGTTAGTGTTTGAATTGGGATTAGGGTTAGCATTGTTGCTAGGATTTTCTAAGTAATTGTTTAGTGCAGCTGAGTAAGCATCTCCAGTGAGACTTCCCCTCATGCGCCCAGTTGGCCTCCAGTCTTGCTCAGGTGGCATTTCAGGCAGCGAAGATGCTGATGCAGTCTGGTGCACTAATCCCGATCCATTCTCTCGCAGTGGTGTGGACGAGGATGGTTGCGTATGTGTTCGAAGGCTACCTTGGATTGAACTAGGGATGCGCACCGGCGGGAAGAGAGGTTGGTGGGGCGGTATAGATGCTGAGACATTGTTGGCGGATGGATTCATCGAGTTGGGGATAGAAAACGGGACTCCGAAAGAATTTGGGACTCTCTGTGTGGAAGATGTAGGAGGAACAGGCCTCTGTGCCGACACACTCATTATTGGCTGGTATGGCCTGTTTGGTGGAGTCTGAGACGGGTTCTGTGATTATTGTGTTATGATAGCTGTTAGTCAATTACAGTAAAAACAGATAACAATGGTGTTTAAAAAGGATAGGTATAACATGACATAAAAAGTACCAGGAAATCAGTTAAAAAGCACAAAACATAAACAATAAAAAATGCTAATCTCTGGTAACATTCGAGTGCTATATACAAGGGTAGCATGGGTCAGTGGGGACCGTACTTGTCTTCTGAGCACATAGAAAACAGAACATATTGGTAACAGAAGTAACAGGACCTGCTTCAACAAGGAAACATCTAAATGCGAGATCATCATCTTGCATCTCAGTTGATACCACAGTTGAGATTGGTACCAGCGTCTCATTATTATATTTGCCTGGTAGGAATGTATTATATGGAGCAGTATGATCTGTTTAACATCTAGAACCAAACAGCATCTCTGAATTTATATGTTAAGTACCTGTGGTCTCACAAAAGAAGACGGCACACTGCCACGAGCACTGGCAAAATTACCATTTGAAGCAACTGTGACTGTTGCAGCAGACGGGAGCTGAAGGCCTGTGTGTGTGAGGTTCAGCATACTACTGTCAGTCCTAGAAGGGTTCTCTGTTGGGGTTGGGAGTGTTTGCATGGACCTGGGCATCTGCATTGAGTTTCGAGGAGTGGAGGGCATACGCGATGCATTGCCACTATGCTGAAGTTGTGATTGGAGATGGGAAGAAGACCAACCAGTGCTATATGTGCTGCGGAGAGTATCTGGTAAGAGTGATTCTAATGTACCGTATGCAGGTGAGAATGTGTTCCTTAGCCATGCATTGTCTTCAGCTGTAAAATTGTATTTCACTTGTCATTGATATGTATAGAAAAATTAGACACTTCTTTTTGAATTCTGCAGGGTACTTTGCATGATTATAGTTAGCATGACAGGATTTAATCTCAAGCATGCTGGAATAAAGGACTATCAAAAATGGATGCTGATTTTGTACAGTAATAACATGGGGCACAGAATCAGTTTATTCTATCTGGTTGGTATTGGCACAAAATTTAGAATAATTGAAGCCTCTTAGTGCATCTTCAGTTTTCTTTTTTTTTAGTGTTTAGTTAAACAACTAACGAAAAATTGAGGAAATATCATATTAAACTAAGTTTAACAACTGAAGATAAAATAATGCAAGGTTTGTTGCAACTAATGGTACAAAATAAACACTGCTCATATTCAGTCAAGTGTCAACTTGATCAGTGATGATGCAACTGATGATAAATTGACTACTTCAATTAAGGAAAAAAAAGCCTAATACACACTAGCAATGGATTAAGGCTCAATTGCAAAATATAAGGTTGAAATCAGCTGACACGTTCGTTAAATCAAATATTATTTGGTCACAAAAAAACAATAACACTACTTTATAGAATTAAACAAAGCAGGCAGACCTGCATGGAAAATGCTTGTGCGATGGTGTGGAGGTTGTGGTGTATTCCCTTGCGAACCTGTTGAAGAAACTTGGTTATCCAAGATAGGCTTGGTATCTTCTACCTCTATTGGCTCACTCACATCATTCTCTTCAGATGTCAAATCGATGATGTCATGAGCAGCATCACTTTTGGAATTGCTTCTCTCATCCTTTTTCTCCCCTATCGGACCATTGCCTTGTTGATCTTTGTCATGTTCTTCAACCTTTTTCCATGATCCATCAGATAACATAGTGATGTGTGAGGCATTCTTATCTACTTCTTTGAGTATCTGGAAAGAAATATAAGTTTTATCAGTTTATCAATATATAGAAAAGTGTTAGCCACAATTAAGCCAGACACCAATAGGAAATGATGAAATAAATCTGACACGGTAAAACTAGTGAAAAGCTCCAGCATTTGATTAAAATACAGAGACTAATCCCACTGCCATTATGTTAATTCAAGTTTTTTTAATATAAAAAGGAGCTCGTAGCCTTCCCTGATCAAGTGAAGTGTTAATTCAAGTTCAAACCAAGCTCAAAAAACAACTGAAAAACAACTAATGATAATTACACAAACTATATCACCTCAAATCAGGGAGCACAGCAAAACTGGTATATTCAGGAACTAAAAATTCCCTGAACAATCAGCATGAGTTTATCTAACATAGTTCATGCCGCATGTATGTGAGAAATGCCAGAGAACAGAGAAGTCAATAAAAAACAAGATGACAAGGAGATAGTACATGCCTTGACCATCTTTTGGTCGAGTCGGATGTCGAGAGCACAAGCAGGTCTATTACAATGGGGGCAGCGCCAAATAGGCTTCCTCAAGTTCATTTCCATGTAGTTGTCATAATCAAAGCACTGCATTCATTAATTTATTTAATAATTTAATATTCAACTAATCAAGAGTTAACACTACCTCTTAGGACCTCATGCTTAACAACAGTTACAGCAAAAACAAAAACAAAAATATCATCATTCTTTAGTTGGCCACGTTCAAGCCTAGGACTACCAGACCTGAATACATGCTCATCAGGTACTATTTCCAGATTTGACAGGTATATGAAAGAAAACTGATGGTAATTCACTTGTAGTTTTTTTTTTCTCCTACAGAATTTAATTCATCTATGTCACAGAAGCATGGTGTGCAGTTCTTATTCCCCAACTATGTATTTGATGACAATAGAAGGATAGGCCGAAATTACAGAACTTGAGGGTGCCTGCATTGATATCCCTTTACAGGAGTCTTGATTCCACCAAAACTGCAAAATAAATACCCAGCTTTATTCAATAAAGAAAGCAATGAGAAAGATTAATGCTAATGTGATAATGTTATCATCTCAATACCTTATGGGGCAATTCAGAGAAACAGTAGATGGTCCCTCAATTATCTCTGAATCTGACAAAAGGAAAGAAAATGACACTTTTCTGTTAAAATTAAATTTAATTGTTGAATTTCAAGTGTTTACCCAGTAAAATTGAATTAAACAATGTATATATATTGTTCACAAAGCTCCAAAATAGAAAATCCCTGCAAGAAATGACTAATTCCCTAATGAGATTTTTGGATGGTTGGTTTAGGATAGGATTTGATGCAGCTTATTACAAAGATCATTCCAAACAATGGGGATACTTCTGAGGAGGAGGTAGAGGATGCATTGATGACTACAACTGGAAGTAGGAAGGAGAGCTACAGCCATGCTTGCATACTGTACTGGTAGAAGTCTGTATCTAAGGCTCTAAAATTTGATGTGCAGTGACTTTACATTGTGTTAGATCTTTTTAGGATTGGTACCTAAGAACAATGATGATGGTTCTATTACTGCAGCCAGAAATTCTGATTCTTCTTTATCAATCTTGGTTGAGAAGGTACAATTGAAAGAGATCAGTTATGATTATGAAGTATGCTGAAACTCAGATGTCATTCCTTTGGTTTTATAATTTGCTTTTTGATGATTATGTGTCTTGTTCAGTATATTTATGAGTTAGTTGTTGTCTGCCATAGTGCATTAAGGGCTATAAACTGTACTGCATCTGCCATAGCACATTGATTAAGGGCTATCAACTGGACTGTGACTGCCATAGTGTTCATTTAGGGCTATAATGTTGTAAATATAAAAGGTTTTAAAGAAGTGGTACAGTGATAAACAGAAGGGAGGTGCAGAGAATCTCATAACGGCTCACAAATATTAACAAAAGTCATTGATAAACAACTGAGCTTTCTGCCCTTGATGCCTTACCAGATTCGATCTCAGCACTCGGTTCGGTGTAATCTTCAAGAATTGGGTTGGTCATACTAAATTTTGATGTAAAAGCCACCGCCACTATGTAATTGCCTAAATAATTTGAAGTTTAAAAAAACTCAATTCAGAAAAAGGCTGAATGGCTAAGAAATTTAAATAACTCGAAAGTTGAGCAATTGGAGGAAAAGAAATATCATACTGCCAAAATATCCTGCAGCTTGAATAATGTTGGTACCATACTTCAGCATCTTGGTAATATCAGTTGGCACTTGAGGCCCCGTTTCCTGTTTATTACATAATCCAAGTTGAAGAAACAACTAATACATGGACAATACTGTGCTTTGGATGTTGAAAAAACAGAATGGTTTACAAGGAGCATACTAACCATTGCTACATTGTTTCTCCTTTCGACACCCTTGCCATTAACTAAAAAGCTAAAACAATATTTTTTTTAACAAAGAAGAAAATGTCAGGATCACTGCACATATACTAAGATTAAATTTTGCAAAAGCCAATAACTGTTCAACAAATGGTACAACACTCCCCACCCGCCTTATAAGTAGAGGAAGTACGATATATAATGTACCTTACTAACGGGGGCTGAGCTATGCAAGAAGACGTCTCAAAACTGCCTCTCTGAATCACATATAGCCTCTACACAGCAATTGAACTAAGAATTCAGAGCTACAGTCTATATCAATTAGTAAGCTATGTAACTCCTTCGAAGGTATGCATAAGACATCTAGATCCTAATTTGGTGCACCAAGAGTAGTTAAAACAAAGATTAGTTAACTTACAATCTTCTCGTTTGCAGGCATATTTCTCTGAATGAAAAAATCTGACATGAGAATATCATAACCAGGCTGCAAGTAAAAATAAATACCATAAACAAACAGAATTTACACTAATGACAGAATTGAATCAATAACAGGTCAAACTTGTAGCACCACTGAAATGCTAATTTATGGAAGCTTAACAAACCTTGGCTTCAAAGGAGATGATTAATTTAGTCAGTTTAATTTGAGGGTAGAACCTACAAAGAAACAACAATCAAAGATATAGGTTAATTCCTTAATCCATGGAATATGTCAAAAAGCTTGTGCAGGAAACCAGGGTCGATCAAAGCTTCACGCTGTAGCCTAAAGCACCCTAAATAATGCTTGATTTATTTTTAGCCATCAGACCCCAACAAAAATAAAAGACCCAAAAGAATTATAATATATCAAACTGCATCAATACAATACTATTAGCAAGATCCAGTACCAATTGAACTGATAACATATCAGTGTAAAGGATATATTGTTAAACGCACCTCTAATGACAAGGAAATTTTTAAGACCTATTAAAACTAAACCCATTCATAACATCCAATAAAAGAGAGCCATTAGTGCATACCGAGGAGCTATTTCATTAATAGCAGCAATAGCATCTATGGCATCAGGATCTGGACCTAATGATATGCAGAAGCTGCTTGAGAGCTATGTACCAAAAAGTTAATAATTAGAAACACTGCTATACAGGCCAAAAAAACATTAAAAAAAAACTTTAGAAATGATAAAATTAAGAGAAGTTCAGTCACCTCATTTGCCATAGCTAGGATCTCTTTTCTGTCATCCTCTTGAAACCAATTACTGTTACAAGCATTCTGCAAGTAGTAAAATGTACTTCAATGCAAAAATACATGATATTTACAAAAAATTGTTATTGAAATACTATATAAAGGGTATTACATCAGTGATGCCTCAACATATATTTTCTTTTGTGTCTAGTAAGTATCTAGAAATAAGAAGTTTCCTTTGGTATAGACATTATTATTTAGTTATTCCAATTTATTCCAGTGTGTCCTTAAGGCCTGGTTATGCTGCAACTAGAGAAAACCAGTATTGATAGTCATTAACTAGTAAAGTAATCCAGAGAAAAAGAGAGAGAGAGAGAGAGAGTACCTTAGCAGAAATTACCAAAACCATCAGGGCTGAATGAAGTGCTGGTTCATTCCTATGCTGAAATGCCTATTTACAAAACGTATTGAAAACAAGAAAATCAATATGAGAAACAAAAAAAAAAGAATTGATTCAAAAGTCAATCATAACACCACAAGTGGAAAACTTATTCAAATATTACTGGTTTAACTGTCTTCTTTTTGAAGTAGTAGGCAATTACCGATGAGTAATTTGATTGGAAACTACCCAGTTAAACTGTCACTTTGTTAGACTAATTTCTTCACACAAAAAATGCTTCTAACATTTTTGCAAAATTTACCAAAATTTGACCTGCCTTTCTTATTAGTACTGGAATGGAATGTGCGACTCGAGGAACATCGTTGCTAGACAGAGCATAATCAATTCCCCTGAAAAAAAACAGAAATCAAGATCAGAGAAAAGAAAATCTTCGCCATCTCACTATTAATTTGCAGAACAAAAGTCTATTCAAAGCTCACATGCCAGAATTATAGCACAAATAAAAATCTTAATAATATGGCAAATCAGAACCGTCAAAAGAAACATTTCTGGTACAACTAATCAATGAAATGTAGTATAAAGAAAATCTAGTCATTTTCAGCTTAATTTCTCTTTTACGTTCCTGGACGGCTGGACATGCTACAAATCCTAGAGGAATTTCGCAATTTTGGAACTTCACAAGGATAGAAATATGATAAAGAAAATAGATTTAATAGACAAACAAAAAGTAAGAAAATACCGAGCCAAGGTATGGCAAAGATCTATGATCTCTGACATATTATTGTAAATAGATCGATCGAGAAGACACACTAATCTATCCCTCTTGATCTCCAGCGATGAAATGTGTGACGTATTTATCCCATTAAGAAAATTCATTTCGCAATTTTTGGAGGAAGATTGAAAAATGAATTAGGATTTTGGAGTAAGGGAGTTAAGCTTAGGTTAAGATGGGGATATAGATCACAAAGGACATTTGGGAATCAGGTGGCCAGTGATAGTTTTCGTAAAAGAATGGGAATTAGGGAAGGGGAAGTTTTCGCTAGATAACAAAGGATTACTGTTGAAATATATTTAGTATCTTTAGAAGATATGATTAGTATCTATGAAATATGGTTAGATATGATTAGATCTAATTAGTATCCTAGATAGATTTGTTAGTATCTTTGATTATTCAATTAGGAAAGCAATAACTAGAGAATCCGTAGATAACAAAGGGAGGGCGCAAATTTTCTCTAGATAACAAAGGATTACGACCATAAAGAGAAACCGTAGATGCTGCCGGAGTAAAGTGTCAAATATTAGATGAATTTATTATTTGGATCTTTCCTATACACCCTTATGCAAAATACCACTTATTATTCATGATTTCACATTAACCACCCAAAAATCACATTCTTTCGAAATTGCCTTATATTAATTTCCTGTTTTGATTTCATGCCCATTTAATGAGATTTGAACCAGAAACTCATTTTTATATCATTAAATTGAAGACTACACATTCATAGAAGTTCATTTAAAAGGTATGAATTAACTGAGCCTCTCTCAACGATAGAACCAAAATAGTGAATCAATGCGTCAACTGAATTAATAATGATAAAATAATATAACCATTGCATACTGCTACAGCAAAGAAGTTGGTACGTAGAAGGCATGTATACATACCAGCATTACCTACTGTCTAATTAATGAAATTCATACATACCAACATGAAGTTGGAACAGACAAGTATAGGACTTACATTGCCAATATGGCAACCTGGAATTCTAACAATAAGTGGTAAGTATCTTAAGTAATGTTATCATCTTTTGTCAAAAAAAAGGGATTCGAGTCAGAACGATGAGGATCAGAAAATGAGAAAGGCGAAGCATAACTGGGCCTGCAGTCTGTATGTAATACCAAAGCCCCATCCATGTGAAAAAAATAAATAAATAAACCCCTATTTTTTGTGGCATATAACAATTTACACAATTAATTTGCAGAAAATAAAGGTGAATAATCATCATCCCGACCAGGGGACTACAGTAGGCTTAATATGATAACTTTAATTTATAACTGCCATAAAAAGTAGCCACTTAAACAACATATAGTAAATTCTGATGGGAGCGAAAAATGTTGCTAGCACTAAGCTCAGTATGCTCTGAAATCCTTGGTTTATATGCCCCATAAACAACATTTTGTCTCTCTTAGGCTCTCTTTCTCCCTCAAAGGTAGGTTTCAATTGTCCCTTTGAGTGGAATATGAGTTCAGTTGGGTTTAAGGGAAAAGCTCTGGGAGTATCACCTTCATCTCTTCAGAAGGGCATTTTAGGAATATTTTGTTCAGAAAAGGACTTGTCAAAAGATTAAGAAAGATAAAAAAAAACTGAAAATTCAGTGTATGCGCCCTCAATTGAAGTTAACTATAAGGCATCGAATTATAATAATGTATGTATGATACCCAAATATTATCTTTTAGATAATAATATGTGCAGAAATGAAAAAGGCACCAATGGGGTGGGGGTAGTGCATGTGAAAAATAGGAAAAGTAACGAATTATGGAGCTAACTTTGTAAGATCAAAGGGGGTAAGATAATTTTGATCAGAATATTACTATTACAACAAGTGTGGACAAGAGACCAAAAGGGAAAAACAAATGTTGTAACATGAGAAGAGAAGAAGGTAAGAGAGAATACCTAGCGAGAGCATAGCAGAGTTGGTATAACTCGGTCGTGGAGAGAGTGACAGTGCCATGGAAATGGGTTGCGAGTTTCTCTGCCACCGCCGTCAGCCGTATCCCGTTCGTCGCCACCGCTGTCCCCGACTGTGACGTGGAGGTTGCCGAATTTGGCGGAGGCAACTGCGATGTGGTTGTCGACATGCGACTTGCCCCCTCTTCTCTCTCTCCTCTCTTTCTCTTTCTCTCGTTCCTCCTTCGAGCGAGTTCTCTAACCGTATTAGGAGACGATGGTGGTAGTGTGTGAAATGAGGGGCAAAATCGGAATCGAAGGTCTTTGATTGCTAAACTCGAAAAAGGTTCCGTTAATCAACGGAAGATAAGTAGATAACAACAATCAATTTTTGATAGGTTAGATATACTTTCTTTTAAATAAATATATAAAGCTTGTTAAGTGTCGGCGTGTTCAATTTTTCTGACATTTTGATACTTTATTTTGCTATTCAACTTGCATTGTACGTATGTTCAGGTTATATATCGGACACACGACACGTCATTAATGAGACACATCTTTAATTTTACGTCATTAATTTCAGTATAAATCATTAATAACATTAAATTCACATCATTAATGTTCACACCTTCCTCATTTCATACATCATGTTTTCAAAAAAAAAATTAAGACAAATGAATGATATTTATTATTATATCTCTAATTTCAGTGAAATAATATTATTTAACAAAAAGATTGAAGTTAGTATAATTATACAGTTTAGTTTTTTAATACGAAATATTTCTTCTTAAAAAATGTCAAGAAGCGACGGTACGCCGCGATGCAATTTCTAGTTTAAATAAAAAACTTAAAAGAATGCTCAATGAGTCAATGGGTCTATTAGTTTGTTGTTTTCTCTACGCCTTTTATTGAAAAAAAAAAAAAAAAGTGTTTTTTTGTTGTTCTTTTAGTCTGTTCGTTACTAGCATGTATTTATTTTTTTGCCTTACCAAAATTACTTTATACAATAAAATTAAGAGTAATGCAGTGTTAACGTTAATATTAAGGCGTTTTCTTTACTATTTATAAATAGTTTTACCAACTGAATTTTATACAATTTAAATATTATTTGTTTGTTTGCTCAAAAAAATATTATTTGTTTGATGACACATCAAAAAATCGTTAATTTCGGACCGTTGAAAACTTTGAATCACTTGATACAATAATGCATAATGAAATTTCATCGACATGCTACATACATAAATCTACAATATATCATTGTTCAAGACATTGATACTGTAGACTCTACGGTGTCAACTGTCAAGTGATCATAGTTCATTTAACGAAATTCATATTTACTCGTTAGTTTTGAAATGCACCAACATATTCAAATAAGGAAGTTATCATATTTATTTATGTTGTTTTTCTCTTTTTTTCTTATAATAGATTATTAGTTTCAACATTTATTATTTTCTAAATAAATGTATTTTCCACAATTTGCACATATTTCTCCGTGAAGAGATGAGACATCTCGTGATTCGTGCTATGCCACTTTTTACTTAAAAAGTACATATTTTTAAATTAAAAAAGAGAGTTTATAGGTAGATATCAATATTGATACTGACTATCGATATCGATGTTATTATGCACATTTAGTTGAGTTATCATGAATATTATTTGAGTTATTATGTATGTTATTTTTTGTACTGAAATAGATATGTATGTTATTTTTTGTACTGAAATAGGTATGCATGTTATTTTTTGCACTGAAATAGTTATGCATGTTATTTGAGTTATTATGCATGTTATTTTGTTAACATGCATAATAAATTTTTCAATACAAAACTAACATGAAATAACATGCATAATAACTCAAATAATGTACATAGTAACTCAATTAAATATGCATAATAACATCGGTATCAATAGTCAGTATCAATATTAATATCTACGGAATATTATCCAAAAAATAAACTAGGATAACAAATGCTCGTATTTCGGTTGAAATATAAGTAGCTAAAAAATGTATGCTCAAAATTTGTTGAATACGAAATTCTTGAGGGTTAGCTAACTATATTTTATGAAAAGTTATTTAAATTCTTTTATCACGGTGTTGAATATATTTTGCTTTAAAATCCATGCACGATTAATTGTT